>VDFB02045174.1:0-128602 GCA_007258455.2 Sequoia sempervirens | reverse complement strand
TCCAACCTATTTAATCATTCATATATGGTTTGTATATGCTCTAAAAATAAATTTGAGTTACACGTCATATCTCTACCCTTTTATCCCTTTTTAATTTTCTCTTTTTATTTGAAATAAGTCGTTGAATTGTTATCCTCAAAATATCTTTCACACCCCTTTTATATTACACCAAGGTAGGTGACCTTTTAAGAAAGTTGTGTTTGTTATAGAGATTAATAACTCTTCAATAAGTTATATTTCCTCAAAATAAAGTGTTGTCCTCTTAAATCCCAAAATAAATTGCAGCATTAACTAAAATAAGATTGTTGCCTTTATTAACGATTTTTTACTTAAATTTAAATTGTGTGTCTTGCTGATTGGTGCCCTTTTTTGTCCTCTTTTGATTGCAATTATTAAAGTAATTGGTTTCTTAATTGTTGTCCCTTTTTATTAAATGTAAAACTGTGTTATAATGTATTTATTT
The DNA here is from genome assembly GCA_007258455.2 of Sequoia sempervirens. NCBI lineage: Eukaryota > Viridiplantae > Streptophyta > Pinopsida > Cupressales > Cupressaceae > Sequoia > Sequoia sempervirens. The sequence goes on along the minus strand of VDFB02045174.1, from coordinate 128,139 downwards.
TGAACTCATCTCACACATATTAACATCCTCCTTGCGTTATTTGTGGCACTCCAGTTAAGAGGGTGGTAGCCCACTTTGAGAATCAAGTTTTAAATTAATATTAAACTTTATTCAAATGTAGTCGCTGCCTATTTAAATCATAGCATCCCTTTATGTAATCGGCCAAATTAAAAGATTTTTTCTTTTCCTAATCACACTTTGTCTTTCCTTAATGTCTACACTTTATGATCTTTTAAATAAAACATATTTGTCTTATGTGTTGTGATCAATCTTGTGTAGCATTTCTTTTTAATCTATTCGTAAGATTTTCTTTAATCATATACCTTCATCCAATTGTATTACTTCATTATCTCTATTTGGAATAAGACATATATATATATATATATATATATACATATATATACATATATATATACATATACATATATATATATATATATATATATATATATATGTATGTATATATATATATGTATATATATAATAATAATAATATATATATATATATGTATGTATATATAAATATATACATATGTATATATACATATACATATGTATATATAAGCTTTTATATACTCTTATATGTATATATAAAATATACATATGTATGTATATATATATATGTATATATATATATATGTATATGCATGTATATATATATAGATCTATATATATATATGTATATGTATAGATATATATATATGTATATATATATATCTATATATATATAATATATATTATATACATAATGTATATACATATGTATACATGTATATATATATATATATATATATATTCATGTATATATATGTATATATATATATATATGAAGTTTCATATGGAAGGAGGTTGATTGAATAATATTGTTTAATCCATCCTTCTTAACTTGTATTTAATTCTTCCTTGTTACAAATTCTTAAATCTTTTTAATACAACGATTTACGACATTTTGAGCTATAACAGTTTCTTCCCGTATCATTGAATTCCATTGTGATGACAATAACATCTTTCTTGACATCAATGATCCTAATGTTGTCAACAATCATTCATACTTCTTTGGCATTAATGACAACCATTCCAACAATCTCCACAATGATCTCGAACTCAATTAGTGTATTAGTAACTTTTACTTTTCAAACTCAATTAGTCACATCAACCACACATACACAAGATCTAGCAATTCAGAACACAATGAGAACACATGATTGATATGGAAACCTTTTCAAGAGAAAAGAAAGACACAATATTGCTTATATATATGTAATCTTCTTTCTTGTTCTTGTAGTCTTCAACCTGCTAGAGACTCCAATCTGTGGCTTTACAAAAATATAGGCTACAACCTATGGCAGACTTCAACCTGCATTCCATCGAAGTAGATTGAACCTTAATGAGAACCATTGCAACAATCTCTATAGTGATGTCAAACTCAATTACTATATTACAAGCTTTTCCTTTCAAAATCAATTAATCCCATGAACCACGCATATGAAATATCTAGCAATTACAAACACAATGAGAATAGATGATTTACATGGAAACCCTATCAGATGAAAACCACGAAACAATATTACTTATATACATGTAAATCTTTTATCATGTTCTTGTAGTCTTCAAGCTATTAGATACTCCAATATTTTCTTGATAGAAATATAGGCTCCAACCCATTGGAGGCTTCAATCCCAATTCCATTGAAATTCAACCCTACAAGAGGCTTCAACCTCGATTTAATATGTTGTTACCTATTTGAGGCTCCAAACCTCACACCATTTGAGCTACAACCTCTTTTTCATAGGATCCAACCTATTTATTTCTTTAATGATGATATGATAAAATTATCAACGCAAATCTGATCCAACCTATTTAATTATTCATATATGGTTTCCATATGCTCTCAAAATAAATCTGAGTTACACTTCATATTTTTTCCCTTTTATCCGCTTTAATTCTGAAATAAATAATTAAATGTTTATCCTCAATATAGCTTTCATACCCCTTTTATATTACTCCAAGGGAGGTGATCTTTTAAGAAATTTTTTTACATTATAGAGAGTAATGACTCTTCAATGAGTCGTATTTCCTTAAAATAAAGTGCACTGTCCTCTTATCCCAAAATAAATTGCAGCGTTAACTCAAATGAGATTATTTCCTTTGTTAATGGGTGAAGCCACAATAGTGGTTTACAATTGAAGTGAGGAAGGAAAACTCACAAAAACCGAATGCATTGCAAAAAACTTGATTTTAGGGGTTCGTACAAACCTATTGGTTCGACTGAACCCATTAGGGGTTCGCTAGAACCTGGCTTCGGCCGAACCCGTTTAATGCTTTCCCACCAAAAAAAGACAACAAAAACTTATAAAAGGGGGTTCAATGAACCAGGGTTTGAATGAGCAAGGGTTCGAATGACCCTCGTTCGAGTGAACCCCTAGGGGTTCTCCCCCCACTTCCTCATCTCCCCCTGAGACACAAAAAAACCATGAATTTTGTCACTTCAGAGCTCAGGTTGAGGATGAAAATGGATGAATCTTCACAAACCCAATTGGAATTAGGTAGTCCTCAGAATGAGCTATCCAATGAATATAATTTTAATCTGTTTTGGTTTTATTATGTATTTATTTTTAAAGATTTATTAAACATAGGTTTTTCATCGAAAATGAAGGTATTTGTTCTGCACATGTGGAAAAACTAGCAGATTATCAAAAAAAAATTGAAAAATATGAGTGCACCAGATATTGAAGTCCTTGATCCAACAAAAAAAATAAAAATGAATTTTGATATATACAAAAAAAGTTATGCGTTATACGGTCACGCTATGTCTGAATTGTAATTGGTTTAACTTCAAAACTTGATTAAAGGAAAAATATTCAATAAAAAAATTTCTAACCAAGTGGAAGCACTAGATATCAAAGTTATGAATCGAAATTCAAAAGACTTAGAATTTTATCCTTCATGGAAAAAAAGTTATGTGTTATACGGTGTGCGTCACTTTTTTCAAATGTTGTTTTTTGAAAAAAATTAATTTTTGTGGGAGATGGAAAAAGAAGTGCAATCTGATTCCACAAAATTTGAAAAAAATATTTTTAGAATCTACAGACAAAATGAGATGAGACTCTAGTTTGCATCATCTTCAAATTCTTCACGGTTTAGTCGCTATAGGTGCCCGAATGTGAAGATTTAGCTAAAAATAATAATTTCAGTGTCCAGTTTGGCCAAAAATTGTAAACCACTATTGTGAGATCACCCAATGATCTTCTACTTAATACAATTTTTTCATTTTGGTGATTTTTGTCATTTTTTGTCTTCTTCTCATTTTCCTTAATCATATACAGTCATCCAATCTTTTTACTTCATAATATCTATTCGAAATAAGAAATTTTTTCTTATATGTATATGTATATGAAATTGCATATTGAAGGAGGTTGACTAAATAATATTGTTTCAATCCATCCTTCTTAGCTTGTATTTAATTCTTCCTTGTTAGAAATTCTAGAATCTTTTTTATACAAGGATTTATGGCCTTTTGACCTATAACAATTTCTATCACTAAATTCCATTGTGACTCCAATAACATCTTTCTTGACATCAATGATCATAATGTTGTCAGCAATCTTTCATACTTCTTTTACCTTAATGAAAACCATTCAAACAATCTCCAAAATGATCTTAAACTCAATTAGTGTATTAGTAACTTTTACATTTCAAACTCTATTAGTCACATCAACCACACATACACAAGATCGAGCAATTACAAACACAATGTGAACACACCATTTACATGGAAACCTTTTTAAGAGAAAAGCACGACACAAGATTTCTTATATATATGTAACTCTTCATTCTTCTTCTTATAGTATTCAACCTACTAGAGACTCTAAGCTGTGGCTTGACAAAAATATAGGCTCCAACCTATTGTAGACTTCAACCCCCGTTCCACTAAACTTTAGCCTTGCAAGAGGCTTCAACCTCGATTTCATAGGAGCCAACCTATATAAGGCTCCAACCCCCACACTAACTGAGCTTCAACCTAGTACGAGGCTACAACTTCTATATGATAGCATCAAACCTGTTTAACTTTTCAATGTTGATATGATAAATTCCGCATGCTTCCACCACTAATAAACTCTTCATTGTTAATAGGATCATAATGCTTCCACCACTGCAAGCACAAACAAATAGTCCAACAACAACTCAAAGGAACTTTGTACAAGGGAAATCATCTAGTCATGCATGTCATCCTACTCCTAATTCACAAGTAAGCAATGAATCGAATCCTACTCTTTCCTCATTAACCACAATCTCCACAATGAACTCAAACTCAATAAGTATATTAGTGACTTTTAATTTTGAAACTCAATTAGTCACATCAACCACACATACACAAGATCTAGGAATTAAGAACACAATGAGAACACATGATTTACATGAACTTTATAACCTTGCTCTGCTTCAACCTATATAAGGTTCCAAACCCTGCATATTACAATTTTTTTCTTTCGAAACTCAATTAATCACGTCAACCACACATACATAAGATCTAGCAATTAACAACACAATGAGAACACACAATTCATGTGGAAACCTTTTCAGCAAAAAAGCTTCGAAATCTTGTTAATAATTTTCCAAACTTCTTTGATATTGATGACGACCATTCTAGTAATCTCCACAATGATGTCAAACTTAGTTAGTATATTACATTTTTTTTCTTTTCAAACCTAATTAATCATGTCAACCACACATACGTAAGATCTAGCAATTAACAACACAATGAGAACACATAATTTATCTACAAACCTTTTTGGGAGAAAACCACGATACAATATTTCTTATATATGTAAAAATATTCTATCTACTTTTTGTAGTCTTCAACCTACTAGATATTTCGATCTCTAATTGAAAGAGATATTGGCTCCAACCAAGGCTTCAACTCCCATTCTATTGTACTTCAGAAATTCAAGAATTCAAGCTTAATTTGATAGGCTCCAACCTATTTGAGGTTCAAACCCCCACTCACCAAAGTTGATTAATGGCCCACAAAAACTCAAACACGAGCGTTTTCCTAAATGTGGCCATAACCCAACAAAAAATATTTGTACAAAATGCACAACTAGAGTACAATGCACAATCGTAGTAACCAAAGTTTATTGATGGCCTAATAAAACTCAAGCATGAGTAGTTTCTGAAATGTGGCTATAATTTAACAAAGACTAAAGGTTTGCGAAAGGTGAAAGAAAATACATGTATAGAATGCACAACTATAGTGCAATCCCCAATCATAGTCACTAGAGTTGATCAATGGCCCACGAAAACTCAAACACAAGCGGTTTTTTAAGAGCAGTTATAATTCAACAAAAAATGAAGGTTTACGAAAGGCAATAGAAAATACGCGTATAGAATGCACAACTACAGTGTAATCCACAGGCATAGTCACCAACGTTGTATGATGGCCCAAGAAAACTCAAACATGAGCGGTTTCCTAAATGCAGCTATAACTATAAAAAAAATGAAGGATCATGAAAGGCGATAGAAAATATGTGTACAGAGTGGACAACTACAATGAAATCCAAAATCGTAGGGACCAAAGTTGATCGATGACCCACAAAAACTCAAACATGAGAAGTTTCCTAAGTGCAGCTATAACTCAATGAAAAATGAAAGTTCATGAAAGGCAATAGAAAGTACACATACAGAATGGACAACTACAGTGTAATCCAATATCATAGTCACCAAAATTGATCGATGACCCACAAAAACTCAAACATAAGTGGTTTCCTAAGTGCAGCTATAACTCAACGAAAAATTAAGGTTGGCGAAAGGTGATGGAAAATACAGTATAGAATGCACAACTAAAGTGTAATCCACAATCATAGTCACCAAAGTTGATCGATGGCCAACGAAAACTCAAAGATGAGTGTTTTCCTAAATGCGGCTATAACTTAACAAAAAATGAAGGTTTGTCAAAGGCGCTTAAAAATATGCACACATGATGCAAAACTATAGTACAATCCACAATCGTAGTCACCAAAGTCGATCGATGGCCCACAAAAACTCAAACATGAGCGGTTTCCTAATTGCGGATATAACTCAAGAAAAATTGAAGGTTCACGAAAGGCGATAGAAAATTCGTTTATAGAATGCACAACTACAAAGTAATCCACAAGCGTAGTCACCAAACTTGATCGATGGCCCAGAAAACCTGAAACTGGAGTGGTTCCCTAAATGCACCTATAACTCAACGAAAAATGAAGGTTCGAAAACCATGATAGAAAATACGTGTATAGAATGTACAAATACAATGTAATCCGCAATCGTAGTCACCAAAGTTTAATTATGGCCCACGAAAACTCAAACATGAACGTTTTCCTAAATGTGGCAATAACTCAACAAAAAATGAAGGATCGTGAAAGGTGATTAAAAATATGCATAAAGAATGAACAACTATAGCACAATCCACAATCGTAGTCACCAAAGTTGATTGATGGCCCACAAAAACTCAAACATTAGCGGTTTCCTAAAAGTGGCTATAACTCAACAAAAAATGAGGGTTTGGCAAATGTGATAGAAAATATGCGTATAGAATGCACAACTACAGTGTAATCCACAAGCATAGTCACCAAAGTTGATTGATAGCCTACGAAATCTCAAACTTGAGCAGTTTACTAAATGGGGCTATAACTAAAAAAAAAATGATGATTCGCGAAAGGCGATAGAAAATATGTATAAAAAATGGACAACTAAAGTGCAATCCACAATCATAGTCACCGAATTTCATCGATTGCCCATGAAAACTCAAATACGAATGGTTCCTTAAGTGTGTCTATAACTCAACAAAAAATGAAGGTTTGAGAAAGGCGATCATAAATACGCATATAGAATGTGCCACAATAGTGTAATCCACAATCGTACTCACCATACTTGGTCGATGGCCCACAAAAACTCACACAAAAGTGGTTACCTAAGTTTGGCTCTAACACAACAAAAAATTAAGGTTCGCAATAGGTGATTGAAAATACATGTATAGAATGCACAACTACAGTGTAATCCACAATCGTAGTCACTAAATTTGATCGATGGCCCATGAAAACTCAAACATGAACATTTTCCCAAATGTGGTTATAACTCAACAAAAAATGAAGGTTCATGAAAGGCAATTAAAAATATGCATACAGAATGCACAACTACAGTACAATCCACAATCGTAGTCACTAAAGTTGATCCATGGCCCACAAAAACTCCAACATGAGCGATATCCTAAATGCGGCTATAACTCAACAAAAACTGAACATTTGTGAAAGGCGATAGGAAATACGCGTATAGAATGGACAACTACAGTGCAATCCACAATCATAGTCACCAAAGCTGATCGATTGCCCACGAAAACTCAAATACGAGTGGTTTCCTCAATACAGCTATAACTCAACAAAAAATGAAGGTTAGTGAAAGGTGACTAAAAGTCTGTGTACAGAATATACAACTAGAGTAAAATCCACAATCATAGTCATCAAAGTTGATTGATGGAGGACGAATACTCAAACTTGAGCAGTTCAAAATGCAGCTATAACTAAACAAAAAATGAAGGTTCGTGAAGGGCGATAGAAAATACGCGTACAAAATGGACAACTACAGTGCAATCCACAATCGTAGTCACCAAAGTGAATTGATGGCCCACAAAAACTCACACACAAGCGGTTTCTTAAGTACGACTACAACTCAAGAAAAAATTAAAGTTCATGAAAGGTGATAGAAAATATGCATATAGTTTGCACAACTACAGTGGAATCTGAAATCTTAGTCACCAAAGTTAATCGATGGCCCACGAAAATTCACATGCGACCATTTTCCTAAATGCGACTATAACTGAACAAAAAATGAAGGTTCACGAAAGGCTATAGAAAATTAGCATTCATAATGGACAACTATAGTCCAATCCACAATCGTAGTCACAAAAGTTGATAGATGAACCATGAAAAGTCAAACACGAGAAGTTTCCTAAATGCAGCTATAACTCAATAAAAAATGAAGGTTCATCAAAGGTGATAGAAAATATGCATACGAAATGGACATCTACAATGTAATCCACAATAGTAGTCACCAAAGTTGATCGATGGCCCACAAAAACTCAAACACGAGCGTTTTCCTAAATGTGGCCATAACTCAACCAAAAAAGAAGGTTCATGAAAGGCGATTAACAATATGCGTACAAAATGCACAACTACAATACAATGCACAATCGCAGTCACCAAAGTTGATCGATGGCCCAAAAAAAACTCAAACATGAGTAGTTTCTGAAATGTAGTTATAACTCAACAAACAATGAAATTTCGTCAAAGGAAAAAAAAAAACGCATATAGAATGCACAACTAAAATGTAATCCACAATCATAGTCACTAAAGTTGATCGATGGCTGATGAAAACTCAAAGACAACCAGTTTTTAAAGTGCAGCTATAACTCAACAAAAAATGAAGCTTTGTGAAAGGCAATAGAAAATACGCATATAGAATGCACAACTATAGTGTAATCCACAAGCGCAGTCACCAACGTTGTATGATGGCCCAAGAAAACACAAACATGAGTGGTTTCCTAAATCTAGCTATAACTCAACAAAAAATTAAGGATCACGAAAGGTGATAGAAAATACACGAACAAATTGGACAACTACAATACAATACAAAATCATAGTCACCAAATTGGATAGATGGACTACAAAAAAAAACTCACTAAAAAATGAAGGTTCGTGAAAGAAGATAGAAAATAGGCATATAGAAAGGACAACTATAGTGCAATCCACAATCGTAGTCACCAAAGTTGACCGATGGCCCACAAAAACTCAAACACGAGCAGTTTCCTAAGTGTGGCTATCAATCAACGAAAAATGAAGGTTCATGAAAGGCGATAGAAAATTTGCATTTAGAATGCACAACTACAATGTAATTCACAATCGTACACACCCAAGTTGAACGATGGGCCACAAAAACTCAAACACAAGCGTTTTCCTAAATGTGGCTATAAAATAACAAAAAATGAAGGTTCATGAAAGGTGATTAAAAATGAGTACAGAATAGACAACTACAATACAATCCATAATCATAGTCACCAAAGTTGATCGATGGCCCACAGAAACTCAAACATGAGGGCTTTTCCTAAATGCAGCTAACTCAACCAAAAACAAAGTTTCGCAAAAGGTGAAAGAAAAGACGCGTATATAATGCACAACCATAGTGGAATCCACAAGCGTAGTCACAAAAGTTGATTGATGCCCCATGAAAACTCAAACACGAGTGGTTTCCTAAATGCAGCTATAGCTTAACAAAAAATGAAGGATCGTGAAAGGCGATAGAAAATACAAGTACAGATTGGACAACTATAGTGCAATCCAAAATCATAGTGACCAAATTTGATCGATGGCCCACGAAAATTCAAATATGACTGGTTTCCCAATTATGGCTACAACTGAATAGAAAATGAATGTTTTTGAAAGACGATTAAAAATATGTCTACATAATGCACAACTACAGTAAAATCCACAATCGTAGTCAAGAAAGTTCATCGATGAGCCACGAAAACTTAAACTCGAGTGGCTTCCAAAATGTGGCTATATAACACAACAAAAAATGAAGGTTCATGAAAGGCGATTGCAAATATGCGTACTAAATGGACAACTAGAGTGTAATCCACAATCATAGTCACCAAAGTTGATGGATTGCCCATAAAAACTGAAACATGAGCAGTTTCATATGTGTGGCTATAACTCAACAAAAAATAAAGGTTCACGAAAGGTGATAGAAAATAAGCGTATAGAATGCACAACTACAGTATAATCCACATTGTAGTCACCAAAGTTGATCGATGGCCGACGCAAACTGAAACATGATCGTTTTCCTAAATGCAGCTATAACTTAACAAAAAATGGAGGTTTGAAAGGCGATTAAAAATACGCATACATACTGCACAACTATAGTACAATCCACAATCATAGTCACCAAAGTTGATTGATACCCCAAAAAACCTAAAACATGAGCAGTAACCTAAATGAGGCTATAACTAAAAAAAAAAGAAGGTTCACGAAAGGTGATAGAAAATATGCGTAAAGAATGCACAACTACAATGTAATTCACAAGCATAGTAACATAAATTGATCGATCGCCCACAAAAACTCAAACTCGATTGGTTTCCAAAATCTGGCTATAACTCAAAAAAAATGAAGATTCGTGAAAGGCGATCAAAAATACGTGTACAGATTGGACAACTACAATGCACTCCAAAATCGTAGTCACCAAATTTGATCGATGCCCTATGAAAACACAAATACGAGTGGTTTCCTAAATGTAGCTATAACTCAACAAAAAATGAAGCTTCGTGAAAGGCTTTAGAAAATATGCATACAAAATGGACAACTACAGTGCAATCCAAAATCGTAGTCACCAAATTTGATCGATGGCCGAAGAAAACACAAATACAAGCAGTTTCTTAAGTGCATCTATAACTCAACAAAAAATGAAGGTTCGCAAAAGGAAAATCATAAATACGTATATAGAATGCACAACTACAGTGTAATCCACTATCGTAGTCACCAAGCTTGATCGATGGCCCATGAAAACTCAAACACAAGTCGTTTCCTAAGGCCGGCTATAACTAAATAAAAAATGAAGGTTTCTTAAAAGGCGATAGAAAATATGTGTATAGTATGCACAACTACAATGTAATCCACAATCGTAGTCACCAAAGTTGATCGATGGCCCACAAAAACTCAAACCCAAGTGTTATCCTAAATTCGGCAGAAACTCAACAAAAAATGAAGGTTCATGAAAGGCGATTAAAGATATGTGTACAAAATGCACAACTACAGTACAATCCACAATCGTAGTAACCAAAGTTGATTGATGGCCCACAAAAATTCAAACATGAGCGGTTTCCTAAAAGTTGCTATAACTCAACCAAGTGTTTTCCTAAATGTGGCTGAAACTCAACAAAAAATGAAGGTTCGTGAAAGGCGATTAAAGATATGTGTACAAAATGCACAACTACAGTGTAATCCAAAAGTGTAGTCCCCAAAGTTGATCGATGGCCTACGATAACTCCAACTTGAGGGGTTTCCTAAATGCGGCTATAACTCAACAAAAACTAAATATTTGCGAAAAGTGATAGAAAATACATGTATAGAATGAACAACTACAGTGTAATCCACAATCATAGTCACAAAATTTGATCAACCCCATGAAAACTCAAATACGAGTGGTTTCCTAAATATGGCTATAACTCAACAAAAAATGAAGGTTTTTTGAAAGCCGACAAAAAATATGTGTACAAAATGCACAACTATAGTAAAATCCAAAAACGTAGTCAACAAAGTTGATCGATGGACCACGAAAACTCAAACTCGAACAGTTTCCTAAATACGGCTATAAAACAACAAAAAATGAAGGTTCATGAAAGGAGATAGAAAATACGCGTACATAATGGACAAGTATAGTGCAATCCACAATCGTAGTCTTGTTATTCGATGGCCCACAAAAACACAAACACAAGTGGTTTCCTAAGTGCGACTATAACTCAAGAAAAAATTAAGGTTCACGAAAGGCGATAGAAAATACGCGTATAGAATGCACAACAATAGTGTAATTCAAAATCATTGTCAGCAAAATTGATCAATGCCCAACGAAAACTCAAATATGAGTGTTTTCCTAAATGCAGCTATAACTCAAAAAAAAATGAAGCTTAACAGAAGGTGAAAAATTAAATTTCATAATGCACAACTACAGTACAATCCACAATCATAGTCACCAAAGTTGATCGATGACTGACAAAAACTCAAACACGAGTAGTTTCCTAAATGCGGCTATAACTCAACAAGAAATGCACGATCATGACAGGCGAGAGAAAATACACATACAAAATGTTCAACTACAGTGCAATCCACAATAGTAGTCACCAAAGTTGATCGATGGCCCACGAAAACTCAAACACAAGTGCTTTCCTAAATGCGGCCATAACTCAAAAAAAAAGGAGATTCATGAGACGCGTTTAAAAATATGCATACATAATACACAACTACACTACAATGCACAATCACTGTCACCAAACTTGATTGATCGCCCAAAAAAATTGAAACATGAGTAGTTACTGAAATGCGGCTATTACTCACAAAAGTTTATAGACGACCTAAAAAAACTCAAATATGAGAAGTTTCCTAAATACGGCAATAACTCAACAAAAAATGAAGGTTTGCGAAAGGTGATTAAAAATATTCGTATAAATTGCACAACTACAGTACAATAAAAAATCATAGTTACCAAAGTTGATCGATGGCCCAGGAAAACTAAAACTCAAGCAGTTTCTTAAATATGGCTATAACTTAACAAAAAATGAAGGTTCATGAAAGGCGATAGAAAATACGCGTACAAAATGGACAACTATAGTGCAATCCACAATTCTAGTCACCAAAGTGAATCGATGGCTCACAAAAACTCAAACACGAGCGATTTCCTAAGTGCAACTATAAGTCAAGAAAAAATGAATGTTCATGAAAGAAAATTAAAAATATGCGTACAAAATGCACAACTATAGTACAATCCACAATTGTAGTCACCAAAGTTGATGGATGACCCAAAAAAACTCAAACATGTGCGATTTCCTAAATGCTGCTATAATTCAAAAAAAATGAAGGGTAACGAAAGGTGAAAGAAAATACGTGTATAGAATGCACAACTACAGTGTAATCCAAAATCGTGGTCACCAAGGTTGATCGCTGGCGCACAGAAACTCAAACACGTGCGATTTCCCAAATGCAGCTAAAACTATACAAAAAATGAAGGTTCATGAAACGCGATAGAAAATATGCATAAAGAATGAACAACTATAGTGCAATCCACAACCATAGTCATGAAAGTTGATCAATGGCCCACGAAAACTCAAACAGGAGTGGTTTCCTAAATGCGGCTATAACTCAAATAAAAATGAAGGTGCGAGAAAGCGGATAGAAAATATGCGTATAGAATGCACAAATATAGTGTAATCGACAAGCATAGTCACCAAAGTTGATCGATGGCCCACAAACACTCAAACATGAGCGGTTTTCCTAAATGTAGCTATAACTCAACAAAAAATGAAGGTTCGCAAAAAGCGAAAGAAAATACGATTATGGAATGCACAACTACAATCTAATCCAAAAGTGTAGCCACCAAAGTTGATCGATGGCCCATGAAAAATCAAACACGAGTGGTTTCCTAAATGCAGCTATAATTCATCAAAAAATGAAGGATCATGAAAGGCTATCGATATAAATTATGCATACAGATTGGAAAACTACACTGCAATCCAAAATCGTAGTGACCAAAGTTGATCGATGGCCCAAAAAAACTCAAATACAAGTGGTTTCCTAATTATGGCTATAACTCAATAAAAAAATGAAGGTTTGTAAAAGGCGATTAAGAATATGCCTACAGAATGCACAACTACAATAAAATACATTATAGTAGTCAACAAAGTTGACTGACGGCCCACGTAAACCCAAACTCGAGCAGTTTCTGAAATGCGGCTATGGCCCAAAAAAACTCAAATACAAGTGGTTTCCTAATTATGGCTATAACTCAACAAAAAATGAAGATTTGTGAAAGGAGTTAGAAAATATGCATACAAAATGCACAACTACAATGTAATCCACACTTGTAATCACTAAAGTTGATCAATGGACCACAAAAACTCAAACACGAGCGGTTTCCTAAGTGCGGGTATAACTCAACGAAAAATGAAATTTCACGAAAGGTGATGGAAAATACACGTATAGAATGCACAACTATAGTGTAGTCAACAATCATAGTCACCAAAGTTGATCGATGGACCACGAAAACTCAAACACGAGCGTTTTCCTAAATGCACCTATAACCTAACAAAAAATGAAGGTTTGTGAAAGGAGATTAAAAATATATGTACAGAAAGCACAACTATACTACAATTCACAATTGTAGTCACCAAAGTTGTTCGATAGCCCAAAAAAACTCAAACATGAGCGGTTTCCTAAATGCGGCTATAACTAAAAAAAAAATGAAGGTTCGTGAAAAGTGATAGAAAATATTAGTAAAAAATGAACAACTACAGTGTAATCCACAAGCGCAACCAGCAAAGTTGATCGATGGCCCACGAAAACTCAAACTCAAGTGGTTTCCTAAATGCGGCCATAACTCGAAAAAAAAAAGATTTTCGAAAGGCATTAAAAAAGATGCATATAGATTGGACAACTATAGTGCAATCCACAATGGTAGTCACCAAATTTGATCAATGGCCCACGAAAACTCAAACACGAGCCATTTTCTAAGTGCGGCTATAACTCAAACAAAAAATGAAGTCACAAAACGCGATAGAAAATACGTTTAAAGAATGCACAACTACAATATAATCCACAATCGTAGTCACCAAAGTTGGTTGATGGCCCACGAAAACTCAAACACAAGCATTTTCCTAAATGTGGCAATAACTCAACAAAAAATGAAGGATCATGAAAGGCAATTAAAAATATTTGTAGAATGGAAAACTACACCGTAATCCACAATCGTAGTCACCAAAGTTGATTGATGCCCCACAAAAACTCAACCATGAGTGGTTTCATAAATGCGGCTATAACTCCATAAAAATGAAGCTTCAAGAAATGCGATAGAAAATACGCATATAGAATACACAACTACGGTGTAATCAACTAGCATAGTCACCAAAGTTGATCGACCGCCGACGATTACTCAAAATTGAGCAGTTTCCTAAATGCGGCTATAACTCAACAAAAATTGAAGATTTGTGAAAAGTGATAGAAAATACACGTCTAGAATGGACAACTATAGTGTAATCCACAATCACAGTCATCCAAGTTGATCAATGGCCCATGAAAACTCAAACTTGAGTGGTTTCCTAAATGCGGCTAGAACTCAACAAAAAATGAAGGTTTGTGAAAGGCGATAGAAAATACGCGTACATAATGGTTAAGTATAGTGCAATCCACAATCGTAGTCACCAAACTTAATTAATGGCTCACAAAAACTCAGACATGAGCGGTTTCCTAAGTGTGGCTATAACTCAAGAAAAAATGAAGGTCCATGAAAGGCGATAGAAAATATGCGTATAGAATGCACAACTATGGTGTAATCCAAAATCGTAGTCACCAAAGTTGATTGATGCCCCATGAAAACTCAAACAGAAGTGTTTTCCTAAATGCAGCTATAAGTCAACAAAAAATGAAGATTCATCAAAGGTGATACAAAATTAGCATTCATAATGCACAACTACAGTGAAATCCACAATTTTAGTGACAAAAGTTGATCAATGACCCAAAAAACTCAAACATGTGCGGTTTCCTAAATGCAGCTATAACTTAATAAAAAAAATGACGGTTAACAAAAGGTGATAGAAAATATGCATACAAAATGGAAAAATACAGTGCAATCCAGAATAAAAGTCACCAAAGTTGATCGATGGCCCAAGAAAACTCAAACATGAGCGTTTTCCTAAACGCGGCCATAACTTAACAAAAAATGAAGGTTAACAAAAGGTGATAGAAAATACGCATAAAAAATAGACAACTACAGTGCAATCCAAAATAGTAGTCATCAAAGTTGATCGATGACCCAAGAAAACTCAAACACGAGTGTTTTCCTAAATATGGCCATAACTCAAGAAAAAATGAAGGTCATGAAAGGCGATTAAAAATATGCGTACAAAATGCACAACTACAGTACAATGCAAAATTGCAGTCACCAAAGTTGATTGATGGCCCAAAAACCTCAAACCTGAGTGGTTTCTGAAATGCGGCTATAAATCAACAAAAAATGTAGGTTTGTGAAAAACGAAATAAAATATGCATATAAAATGCACAACTATAGTGCAATCCACAATCGTAGTAACTAAAGTTGATCGACGGTCCACGAAAACTCAAACACGAGCAGCTTCTTAAGTGCAACTATAATTCAACAAAAATGAAGGTTTGTGAAAGCCAATTATAGAACATACCCATATAGAATGGACAACTACACTGTAATTCACAAGCGTAGTCACCAACATTGTATGATGGCCCAAAAAAACTTTGACATGACCGGTTTCCTAAATAGAGCTATAATTAAAAAAAAAATGAAGGATCGTGAATGGCGATAGAAAATACGTGTACATATTGGACAACTACAATGCAATCCAAAATCGTAATGACCAAAGTTGATCGATGGCCAACGAAAACTAAAATATGAGTGGTTTCCTAATTACGAAAATATAACTCAACAAAACATGAATGTTCATCAAATGCGATAGAAAATACGCATACATAATGGACAACTACAGTGTAATCCACAATCATAGTCACCAAAGTTTATCGATGGCCCACAAAAACTCAAACACGAGTGTTTTCCTAAATGCAGCTATAACGTAACAAAAAATGAAGGTTTATGAAAACCAATTAAAAATATGCGTATAAAATGCACAACTATAGTAGGGTGATCCCATAATAGTGCTTTACAATTTTTGGCCAAACTGGACACTGAAACTATTATTTTTAACTAAATCTTCACATTTGGGTACCTATAGCGGCTAAACCGTGAGGAATTTTTAGATGATGCAAACTAGAGTCTCATCAAATTTTGTCTGTAGATTCTAAAAATATTTTTTTCAAAATTTTTGGAATCAAATTGCACTTCTTTTTCCATCTCCCACAAAAATTGTTTTTTTATAGAAAACAACATTTTTAAAAAGTGACACACACCATATAATGCATAACTTTTTTTCCATGGAGGATAAAATTATAATTCTTTCAAATTTAGATTTGTAACTCTAATATCTAGTGCTTCCACTTGGTTAGATAGTTT
This sequence comes from Sequoia sempervirens, assembly GCA_007258455.2. Lineage (NCBI taxonomy): Eukaryota > Viridiplantae > Streptophyta > Pinopsida > Cupressales > Cupressaceae > Sequoia > Sequoia sempervirens. The sequence continues at coordinate 111,312 of VDFB02045174.1, read as the reverse complement.
TCTATTGAATATTGTTTCCTTAATCAAGTTTCAAAGTCAAACTAATTACAATTCAGACACAACATGACCGTATAATGCGTAACTTTTTTTGTATATGTCAAAATTTAATTTAATTTTTTTTGTTGGATCAAGGACTTCAATATCTGGGGCACTCATATTTTTCAATTTTTTTTTTGATAATCTTCTATTTTTCCACATGTGAAGAACAAAGAAATTCATTTTCGATGAAAAACCTATGTTTAATAAAACTTAAAAAACAAATACATATTAAAATTATATTCATTGGATAGCTTGTTCGAGGAATACCATAATCATTTGAAATAAATTTTAAATGAATTCATTTGATCCCCCAAAAGCTAAATCAAAAGTGATTTTTCATCAGCATTTTGATAGGTGTAAAGGAGACGCATTTATAGGTATGGTTTAAAACTAGCAAGGTTCTATCCAAGGGGGTTTGATCTAAGGTGATTTGATCAAACCCTCTTCAATTGGAATCATTAAAATATAACTTTTTAAGGCTTAAATCATTATATTTTCTAAAAATATGTGATTTTAGCTAAAATCAGTTCCTCTTAGGAATTGTAAACCACTATTATGACAGCACCCAGTACATTCCACAATCATAGTCACCAAAGTTGATCAATGGCCCACGAAAACTCAGACATGAGCGGTATCCTAAATGGGGCTATAACTACAAAATAAATGAAGGTTTGCGAATGGCGATAGAAACTATGTGTAAAGAATGCAAAACTACAGTGTAATCCACAATCGTAGTCACCAAAGTTGATTGATGGCCACTGAAAACTCAAACACAAGTGTTTTCCTAAATGTGGCAATAACTCAACAAATAATGAAGCATCATGAAATTTGATTAGAAATATGCGTACCGAATGCAAAACTACAATACAATCCACAATCATAGTCACCAATGCTGATCAATGGCCCACAAAAACTAAAACATGTGCATTTTCGTAAATGCGGCTATAACTCAACAAAAAATGAAGGTGCACGAAATGCGATAGAAAATACGTGTATAGAATGCACAACTACATTGTAATCCACAAGTGTAGTCACCAAAGTTGATTCATGGCCCATGACATCTCAAACTCGAGTAGTTTCCTAAATGCGGCTATAACTCAAAAAAATAAAAAATTGCGATAGGCAATAGAAAATATGCATATAGAATGGACAACTACAGTGCGATCATGAATACACATATAAAATGAACAACTACGGTGTAATCCACAATCGTAGTCACCAAACTTGATCGATGGCCCATGAAAACTCAAACACGAGCGGTTTCTTAAGTCCAGTTATAACTCAACAAAAACTGAAGATTTGTGAAAGGCGATAACAAATACGCGTAGAAAATGGACAACTATAGTGCAATCCACAATCATAGTCACTAAAGTTTATCGATGGACCACGAAACTCAAATACGAGTGGTTTCCTAAATACAACTATAACTCAACAAAAAATGAAAGTTTGAGAAAGGTGATAGAAAATTAGCATTCATAATGCACAACTACAGTGCAATCCACAATAGTAGTCACCAAAATTGATTGATGAGCCACGAAAACTCGAACACGAGTAGTTTCCTAAATGCGGCTATAAATAAACAAAAAATAAAGGTTCATGAAAGGTGAGAGAAAATATGCATATAAAATGGACAACCACATTGTAATCCACAATAGTAGTCACCAAAGTTGATCAATGGCCCATGAAAACTCAAACACGAGTGTTTTCCTAAATACGGCCCTAACTCAAAAAAAAATGAAGGTTCATGAAAGGCAATTAAAAATATGCATTCATAATGCACAACTACAGTACAATGCACAATTGCAGTTACCAAATTTGATCGATGGCCCAAAAAAACTCAAACATGAGCAGTTTCTGAAATACAGCTATAAATCAACAAAAAATGAAGGATCGTGAAAGGCGATAGAAAATACACATATAGATTGAACAACTACAATGCAATCCACAATCGTAGTTACCAAATTCTATAGATGGCCCATGGAAATTCAAATAAGAGTGGTTTCCCAAATACGGCTATAACTCAACAAAAAATGAAGGTTTGTGAAAGGTGATTAATATAATATGCATACATAATCCACAACAATAGTAAAATCCACAATCGTAGTCACCAAATTTGATCGATGGCCTGTGAAAACACAAACTTGAGTGGTTTCCTAAATGTGGAAATAACTCAACAAAAAATGAAGATTCATGAATGGCAATAGAAAATATGCAGATAGAATAGACAACTATAGTGTAATCCACAATTGTAGTCACCAAAGTTGACCGATGGCCCAAAAAAACTCAAACACTAGAGGTTATCTAAATGCGGCTATAACTCAACAAAAAATGAATGTTCGCAAAAGGTGATAAAAAATATGCATATATAATGCACAACTACAATACAATCCACAATCGTAGTCACCAAAGTTGATTGATGGCCCATGAAAACTCAAACACGGGAAATTTCCTAAATGCAGCTATAACTCAAGCAAAAAGAACGATCATGAAAGGTGATAGAAAATATGCGTACAGATTGGACAACTACAATGCAATCCAAAATTATAGTGACCAAAGTTGATCGATGGCCCACAAAAACTCAAATATGATTAGTTTCCTAATTACGGCTATAACTCAATAAAAAAGAAGGTTTGTTAAAGGAAATTAAAAATATGCCTACAAATTTTACAACTACAGTAAAATCCACAATCATAGTCAACAAAGTTGATCGATCGGCCATGAAAACTCAAACTGGAGCTGTTTCTAAAATGTGGCTATATAACTCAACAAAAAATGAAGCTTCATGAAAGGAAATAGAAAATACGCATACAAAATGGACAACTACAGTGTAATCCACAATCGTAGTCACCAAAGTTGATCGATGGCCCACAAAAACTCAAACACGAGCGATTTCCTATGTGTGGCTATAACTCGACGAAAAATGAAGGTTCAGGAAAGGCAATGGAAAATACATGTATAAAATGCACAACTATAGTGTAATCCACAATAGTAGTCACCAAAGTTGATCGATGGCCCACAAAAACTCAAACACGAGCGTTTTCCTAAATGTGGCTCTAACTTAACAAAAAATGGAGGTTCGTGAAAGGCGATTAAAAATATGCCTTCAAAATGCACAACTATAGTACAATCAACAATCGTAGTCACCAAAGTTGATCAATGGCCCAAAAAAACTCAAACATGAGCGGTTTCCTAAATGCAGTTATAACTCAAAAAAAAATGAAGGTTTGCCAAAAGCAATAGAAAATACACATAAAGAATGCACAACTAAAGTGTAATCCACAAGCGTAGTAACCAAAGTTGATCGATGGCCCATGAAAACTCAAACTCTAGTGGTTTCCTAAATATAACTATAACTGAAAAATAAAATTAAGATTCGCAAAAGGCAATGCATGCCAAATAGAGATACCCCCTCGGGGAGAGCACCATGGGATTCTTGGATACCGATGGTGGCAGGAATGCATATGGATTTTGCAAGGGATGGATATCAATTAAGGGATCCTTGGATACCGATTGTGCCGAGGAGGGAGACTGAGCCATGCGATATGGGGAGGGATGGATATGGATTGATGAGGGATCTTGCATACAGATTGTGCCAGGGAGGGATACCGATGGGGGAAGGAATGGATATGGATTGACCGAGAGATGGATACCGATCCTCCCACGGAGGGATACCGATTTTGGGGAGAGGGATGGTTGGATGGCTTCCAAATGGAGATACCCCCATAGAAAATATGCGTACAAATTGGACAACTACAGTGCAATCCACAATTGCAGTCACCAACTTTGATCAATGGCCCACGAAAAATCAAACACGAGCCCTTTCCTAAGTGCGGCTATAAATCAATGAAAAAAGAAGGGTCGCAAAACGCGATAGAAAGTACATGTAGAGAATACACAACTACAGTGTAATCCACAATCGTAGTCACCAAAGTTGATCGATGGCCCATGAAAACTCAAAGACGAGAGTTTTCCTAAATGCAGCCATAACTCAACAAAAAATGAAGGTTCATGAAATGTCATTAAAAATTGCGTACAAAATGCACAATCATAGTTAGCAAAGTTGATCGATGGCCCGAAAAAAACTCAAACACCAATGGTTTCTGAAATGCAGCTATAACTCAACAAAAATTGAAGGTTCGTGAAAGGTGAAAAAAAATACTTACATAGAATGCCCAACTACAGTGTAATCCATGAGCGTAGTCACCAAAGTTGATAAATGGCCCATGAAAACTCAAACACGAGCAGTTTTCTAACTAAGGCTATAACTAAACAAAAAAAGAAGGTTCATGATATGCAATTTAAAATATGCGTACAAAATTCACAACTACACTACAATCCACAATCATAGTCACCGAAGTTGATACATGGCCTAAAAAAGTCAAACATGAGTGGATTGCTAAATATGGTTTTAACTCAACAAAAAATGAAGGTTTGTTAAAGGTGATTAAAAATATTCATACAGAATACACAACTACAATACAATCCAAAATTGTAGTCACCAAAGTTGATCGATGGCCCAGGAAAACTCAAACTCGAGCGGTTTCCTAAATGCGGCTATAACTTAACAAAAAATGAAGGATCGCGAAAGGTGAGAGAAAATATGCGTAAATAATGATCAACTACAGTGCAATCCAAAATCATCATGACCAAAGTTGATCGATGGCCCATGAACACTCAAATACGAGTGGTTTCCTAATTAAGACTATAACTCAATAAAAAATGAAGGTTTGTGAATGGTGATTAAAAAATATGCCTACAAAATGCACAACTATAGTAAAATCCTCAATTGTAGTCAACAAAGTTGATCGATGGCCCACGAAAGCCCAAACTTGAGTGGTTTCCAAAATGTAGCTATATTACTCAACAAAAACTGAAGGTTTGTGAAAGGCGGTAGAAAATACGCGTACATAATGGACTACTATAGTGTAATCAAAAATCATCATCACCAAAGTTGATTGATGGCCCACAAAAACTCAAACATGAGTGGTTTCCTCAGTGCGGCTATAACTCAATGAAAAATGAAGGTTTGCGAAAGATGATGGAAAATACATGTATAGAATACACAACTATAGCATAATCCACAATAGTACTCACCAATGTTGATCGATTGCCCACGAAAACTCAAACACGAGTGTTTTCCTAAATGTGGCTATAACTTAACAAAAAATGGAGGTTCGTGAAAGGCGATTAAAAATATGCGTACAGAATGTACAACTATAGTACAATCCACAATCTTAGTCACCAAAGTTGATCGATGGCCCAAAAAAACTCAAACATGAGAGATTTCCTAAATGCAGCTATAACTCAACAAAAAATGAAGGTTCGTGAAAGGCGATAAAAAATACATGTAAAGAATGTACAACTATAGTGTAATCCACAAGCGTAGTAACCAAAGCTGATCGATCGCCCACGAAAACTCAAACTTGAGTGGTATCCTAAATCCAGCTATAACACAAAAAAAATGGAGATTCACAAAAGGCAATAGAAAATACACGTACAAATTGGACAACTATAGTGCAATCCACAATCGCAGTCACCAACTTTGATCGATGGCCCACGAAAACTCAAACACAAGTTGTTTCCTAAGTATGGCTATAACTAAATGAAAAATGGTCACAAAACGCGACAGAAAGTACGTGTATAGAATGCGCAACTATAGTGTAATCCACAATCGTAGTCACAAAAGTTGATCGATGCCCCATGAAAACTCAAAGACGAGTGTTTTCCTAAATGCGGCCATAACTCAACAAAAAATGAAAGTTCCTAAAAGGAAACTAAAACTATGCGTACAAAATGCACAACTACAGTATAATGCATAATTGGAGTCACCAAGGTTGATCGATGGCCCAAAAAAAACTCAAACATGAGTGGTTTCCTAAATGCGTCTATTACTCAACAAAAATAGAAGGTTCGTGAAAGGCAAAAGAAAATATGCATATAGAATGCACAACTACAGTGTAGTCCACTAGCATAGACACCAAAGTTGATCAATGGCCCACGAAAACTCAAACACGAGTGGTTTCCAAACTGAGGCTATAACTAAACAAAAAATGAAGGTTCATGATATCCAATTAAAATATGGGTACAAAATTCACAACTACAATAGAATCCACAATTGTAGTCACCAAAGTTGATAGATGGCCTAAAAAAACTAAAACATAAGCAGTTTCCTAAATACAACTATAACTCAACAAAAAAGGAAGTTTTGTGAAAGGTGATTAGAAATATTCATACATAATAGACAACTAGAGTACAATCCAAAATCATAGTCACCAAAGTTGATCGATGGCCCAGGAAAACTCAAACTCGATCAGTTTAATAAATGCGGCTAAAACCTGACAAAAAATGAAGGATCGCGAAAGGAAAAATAAAATACGCGTACAAATTGGTCAACTATAATGCAATCCAAAATCATAGTGACCAAACTTGATCGATGGCCGACAAAAACTCAAATACGAATGGTTTCCTAATTAAGGCTATAATTCAATAAAAATGAATGTTTGTGAAAGGCGATTAAATTTATACCTACATAATGCACAACTACAGTTAAATCCACAATCATAGTCAACAAAGTTGATCGATGGCCCATGAAAACCAAAACTCGAGTGATTTCTAAAATACGGCTATACAACTCAACAAAAAATGAAGGTTCGTGAAAGCCAATAGAAAATACGTCTACAAATTGGACAACTATAGTCTAATCCACAATTGTAGTCACCAAAGTTGAGCGATGGCCCACAAAAACTCAAACTCGAGCGGGTTCCTAAGTGAGCCTATAACTCAACGAAAAATGAAGGTTCACGAAAGACGATGGAAAATACGCATATAGAATGAACAACTATAGTGTAATCAACAATCGTAGTCACCAAACTTGATCGATGGCCCACGAAAACTCAAACATGATCATTTTCCTAAATGTGGATATAACTTAACAAAAAAGGAAGGTTCATGAAAGGCGATTAAAAATATGCATACAAAATACACAACTATAGTACAATCCACCATCGTAGTCACTAAAGTTGATCGATGACCCATGAAAACTCAAACTCGAGTGGTTTCCTAAATGCGGCTATAACTCAAAAAAAAATGAAGATTCGTGAAGGCCCATAGAAAATACATGTACAGATTGGACAACTACAATGCATTCCATAGTCCTACACACCAAATTTGATCGATGGCCCACAAAAACTCAAACATGAGACATTTCCTAACTGCGGCTATAAGTCAACGAAATATGAAGGGTTGCAAAACGTGATAGAAAATACATGTATAGAATGCACAACTATAGTGTAATCCACAATGGTAGTCACAACAGTTGACTGATGGCCCACAAAAACTCAAACACGTGTGTTTTCCTAAATGTGGCAATAACTCAACAAAAAATGAAGGATCATGAAAGCAGATTAAAAAATTGTGTACATAATGCTCAACTAATGTACAATCCACAATCATAGTCACCAAAGTTGATCGATGGCCCATGACAACTCAAACTCAAGTCATTTTCTAAATGCAGCTATAACTTTAAAAAAAATGAAGATTTGTGAAGGCCCATACAAAATACGCATACAGATTGGACAACTACAATGCAATCCATAGTCGTAGTCACCAAATTTGATTGATGGCCCACGAAAACTCAAACATGAGGCGTTTCCTAAGGGCGTCTATAACTCACGAAAAAAGAAGCGTTGCAAAACGTGATAGAAAATACGTGTATAGAATGCAGAACTACAGTGTAATCCACAATCGTAGTCACCAAAGTTGATTGATGGCCCACGAAAACTCAAACACACAATTTTTGCTAAATGTGACAATAACTCAACGAAAAATGAAGGATCATGAAAGGAGATTAAAATCTTTTGTACAAAATGCACAACTATAGTACTATCCACAATCGTAGTCACCAAAGTTGATCGACGGCTCACAAAAACTCAAACATCAGCATTTTCGTAAATGCGGCTTAAAACTCAACAAAAAATTAAGGTTCACGAAATACGATAGAAAATACATGTATAGAATGCACAACTACAGTGTATTTCACAAGTGTACCCACCAAAATTGATCGATGGCCCGTGAAATCTCAAAATCGAGCAATTTCCTAAATGCGGCTATAACTCAACAAAAAGTTAATATTCACAAAAGGCGATAGAAAATATGCATATAGAATGGACAACTACAGTGCAATCCACAATCGTAGTCAGGAAATTTCATTGAAGACCCACAGAAACTCAAATACGAGCAGTTTCTTAAGTGCGTCTATCACTCAACAAAAAATGAAGATTCCTAAAAGGCGATCATGAATAAACATATAGAATGAACAACTATAGTGTAAACCACAATTGTAGTTACAAAACTTGATCGATGCCCCACAAAAACTCAAACACGAGCGGTTTCCTAAGTCCGGCTATAACTCAAAAAAACTGAAGATTTGCAAAAGGAAATAGAAAATGCGCGAATATAATGGACAACTACAATGCAATCCACAATCATGGTCACCAAAGTTGATCAATGGCCCAAAAAAAATCAAACATGAGTGGTTTCCTAAATGCGGATATAACTCAAATATGAGCGGTTTCTTAAGCGCGTCTATAACTCAACAAAAAATGAAAGTTCATGAAATGCAATCTTAAATACGCATATAGAATGCACAACTACAGTGTAATCCACAATCGTCATCACCAAACTTGATCAATGGCCCACGAAAACTCAAACACGAGCAGTTTCCTAAGTCTAGCTAACTCAACAAAAAATGAAGGTTCACAAATGGTGATAGAAAATACATATATAGAATGCACAACTATAGTGTAATCCACAATCATAGTCACCAAAGTTGATCGATGGCCCACGAAAACTCAAACACAAGTGTTTTCCTAAATGTGGTTGTAACTAAACAAAAAATGAAGGTTAGTGAAAGGAAATTAAAAATATGGGTATAGAATGCAAAACTACAGTAGAATCCACAATCGTAGTTACCAAAGTTGAATGATGGCCCACAAAAACTAAAACATAAGCACTTTCCTAAATGTTGTTATAACTCAACAAAAAATGAATGTTCGAGAAATGCGATAGAAAATACGTGTATAAAATGCACAACTAGAATGTAATACACAAGCATAGTCACCAATGTTGATCAATAACCTATGATAACTCAAACTTGAGTAGTTTCCTAAATGTGGCTGTAACTCAACAAAAACTGAAGATTTGTGAAAAGCGATAGAAAATATGCATATAGAATGCACAAATATAGTGCACTCCACAATTGTAGTCACCAAAGTTGATCGATGGCCCACAAAAACTCAAATATGAGTGGTTTCCTAAATAGGGCTATAACTCAACAGAAAATGAAGGTTTGTGAAAGGCAACTAAAAATAAGTGTACATAATGTAAAATTACAGTAAAATCCACAATCGTAGTCAACAAAGTTGATCGATAGACCACGAAAACTCAAACTCGAGTGGTTTCCTAAATGCGGCTATAACACAACATGAAGGTTCATGAAAGGTGATAGAAAATACCCATACACAATGTACAACTACAGTGCAATCCATAATCGTAGTCACCAAATTTTATCAATGGCCCACAAAAACTCAAACACGATTGGTTTCCTAAGTGCGCCTGTAACTCAAGAAAAAATGAAGGTTTTTGAAAGGCGATAGAAAATACACATAGAATGCACAACTACAATGTAATCCAAAATCATTGTCACCAAAATTTATTAATGCCCAATGAAAACTCAAACATGAGTTTTTTCCTAAATGCGGCTAGCACTCAACAAAAAATGAAGGTTCACAAAAGCCAATAGAAAATTAGCATTCATAATGCACAACTACAGTGCAATCCACACTTGTAGTCAGCAAAGTTGATTGATGACCCACGAAAAACTCAAACATCAGCAGTTTCCTATATGCGGCTATAACTCAACAAAAAATGAAGGTTCATGAAAAGTGATAGAGAATACACATACAAAATGGACAACTACAATGCAATGCACAATCACAATCACCAAAGTCTATCGATGGCCCAAAGACACTCAAACATGAGCGGTTTCTGAAATGCGGCTATACCTCAAATGAAAATGACGGTTCGTGAAACACAAAAGAAAATACGCATATAGAATGCACAACTACAATGTAATCCACAATTGTAGTCACAAAAGTTGATCAATGGCCCACAAAAACTCAAACATGAGTGGTTTCCCAAATGCGGCTATAATTGAAGAAAAAAATGAAGGTTTGTGATATGAAATTAAAAATATGCGTAAAAAATTCACAACTACAGTACAATCCACAATCATTGTCACCAAAGTTGATAGATGGCCTAAAAAAACTCAAACATAAGCGGTTTCCTAAATACGGCTATAACTCAACAAAAAATGAAGGTTTGTGAAAGGTGATTAAAAATATTCGTAAACAATGCACAACTACAATACAATCAAAAATCGTAGTTACCAAACTTGATCGATGGCCTAGGAAAACTCAAACTCGAGAGGTTTCCTAAATGCGGCTATAACTTAATAAAAAATGAAGGTTCACAAAAGGTGATAGAAAATACGCGTATAGAATGGACAACTACAGTGCAATCTAATCTCGTAGTCACCAAAGTGAATCGATGGCCTACAAAAACTCAAACACGAGCAATGTCCTAAGTGCGGCTATAACTTAACAAAAAATGAAGGTTCACTAAAGAAAATAGAAAATACATGTATAGAATGCACAATAATAGTGTAATCCACAATCCTAGTGACCATAGTTGATCAATGGCCCACGAAAACTCAAACACGAGCATTTTTATAAATACGGCTATAAGTCAAGAAAAAATGAGTGTTCATGAAAGACAATTAAAAATATGCATAGAGAATGCACATCTATAGTACAATCCACAATCTTAGTCACCAAAGTTGATCGATGACCAATAAAAACTCAAACATGAGCACTTTTTTAAATGCTGTTATAACTCACCAACAAATGAAGGTTCACGAAAGGTGATAGAAAATACATGTATAGAATGCTCAACTACAGTGTAATCCACAATCATGATCACCAAAGTTGATCACTGGCCCAAAAAAATTCAAACACGAGCGTTTTCCTAAATGTGGCTATAACTAAAAAAAAAATGAAGGTTCACAAAACGTGATCAAAAATATATGTACATAATGCACAACTTTAGTACAGTCCACAATCGTAGTCACCAAAGTTGATCGATGGCCCGCAAAAACTCAAACATGAGGGGTTTCCTAAATGCAGCTATAATTCAGTAAAACATGAATGTTCGGGAAAGGTGATTGAAAGTTAGCATTCATAATGCACAACTATAGTGCAATCCACAATCGTAGTCCCCAAAGTTAATCGATGGCCTACAAAAACTCAAACACGAGTGGTTTCCTAAATGTGGCTATAACTCAGCAAAAAATGAAGGATCAAGAAAGGCAATAGAAAATATGCATACAAAATGGACAACTACAGTGCAATCAACAACCATAGTCACCAAATTTTCTCTATGGCCCACAAAAACTCGAACATGACCAGTGTTTCGAAATGTGGCTATAACTCAATAAAAAATCGTTCGTGAAAGGAAATTTAAAATATGCATATAGAAAGAACAACTATAGTAAAATCTACAATCATTGTCACCATAGTTGATCGATGGACCACAAAAACTCAAACATGGCCAATTTCCTAAATGCGGCTATAAATAAAAAAAAATAAAGGTTCGCGAAAGGCGATAGAAAATAAGTGTATAGAATGCACACATAATGTGTAGTCCACAAGCGTAGTCACCAAAGTTTATCGATGGCCCACGAAAACTCAAACTCGAGCGGTTTCCTAAACGTGGCTATAACTCAACAAAAAATGAAGGTTCGTCAAAGAGAATAGAAAATACACGTACAAAATGGACAACTATAGTGCAATCCACTATTCTAGTCATGAACGTTGATCGATGGCCCATGAAAACTCAAACATGAGCGGTTTCCTAAGTGCGGCTATAACTCAATGAAAAATGAAGGTTCATGAAAGGCAATAGAAAATATGCGTATAGAAGGGACAATCATAGTTACCAAAGTTGATCAATGGCCCAAAACAACTCAAACATGAGAGGTTTCCTAAATACAAATATAACTAAACAAAAAATGAAGGTTCGTGAAAGGAAATAGAAAATACGTGTATATAGTGCACAACTACAATGTAATCCACAAGCGTAGTCAATAAAGCTAATCGATGGCCCACCAAAACTCAAACATGAGCGGTTTCCTAAATGTTGCTATAACTCAACAAAAAATGACGGTTCACAAAAGACGATAAGAAATGTGTGTACAAAATGGACAACTAAAGTGCAATCCACAATCCTAGTCACTAAAGTTTACTAATGGCCCAGAAAAATAGAAACATGAGCAGTTTCCTAAATGTGGCTATAACTCAAAAAAAAATAAAGGTTCGTCAAAGACAATAGAAAATACAGGTATAAAATGGAAAACTACACTGTAATCCAACACTGTAGTCACCAAAGTTGATCGATGACCCATAACAACTCAAACACGAGCGAATTCATAAATGTTGCTATCACTCAACAAAAAATGAAGGTTTGCGAAAGGTGAAGAAAATTAGCCTTCATCATGCACAACTACAATATAATTCACAAGTGTAGTCACCAAAGTTAATCGATGGCCCATGAAAACTCAAACACAAGTGGTTTCCTAAATGCGGCTATAACTCAACAAAAGACGAAGGTTTCTGAAAGGTGATAGAAAATATGAGTACATAATGGAAAACTACAGTGTAATCCACAATCATAGTCACTAAAGTTGATCGATAGCCGATGAAAACTCAAACACGAGCAGTTTCCTAAATGCGGCTATAACTCATAAATAAATTAAGGTTTGTGAATTGCGATAGAATATACACGTACAAACTGGACAACTACAGTGCAATAAACAATCGTAGTCACCAAAGTTAATTGATGGCCCACGAAAACTCAAACACGAGCGGTTTCCTAAGTGTGGCTATAACTCAATAAAAAATGATGTTTTGCGCAAGGCATTAGAAAATACGCGTATAGAATACTCAACTACAGTGTAATCCACAATTATAGTCACAAAAGTTGAAGGATGGCCCGGGAAAACTCAAACACGAGTTTTCCTATATGTGGCTAAAACTCAACAAAAAATTAAGGTTCGTGAAAGGAAATTCAAAATATACGTACAAAATGCACAACTATAGTACAATCCACAATTGTAGTCACCAAAGTTGATTGATAGTCCAGAAAAACTCAAACATGAGCGGTTTCATAGGTGCAACTATAACTAAATAAAAATTGAAGGTTCTCGAAAGGCGATAGAAAACACGCATATAGAATGCACAACTACAGTGTAATCCACAATCGTAGTCACCAAAGTTGATCGATGGCCCAGGAAAACTCAAACACGAGCATTTTCCTAAATGTGGCTATACCTCAAAAAAAAATGAGGGTTCGACAAAGATGATTAAAAATATCTGTATAGAATGCACAGCTACAGTACAATACACAATCGTAGTCACCAAAGTTGATTGATGGCCCAAAATAAACTCAAACATGAGCAGTTTCGTAAGTGCAATTATAACTAAACGAAAAATGAAGGTTCCTAAGAGGTGATAGAAAACACGCATATAGAATGCACAACTATAGTGTAATCCACAATCGTAGTCACCAAAGCTAATCAATGGCCCACAAAAACTCAAACACGAGTGTTTTCCTAAACGTGGGTATAACTCAACAAAAAATGAAGGTTTGTGAAAGATGATTAAAAATGTGTACAAAAAGCACAACTACAATACAATACACAATCGTAGTCACCAAAGTTGACCAATGTACTACAAAAAGTCAAACATGAGCAATTTCCTAATTGCGGCTATAACTCAAAGAAATATGAAGGTTGGCGAAAGGCGATAGAAAATACGTGTATAGAATGCACAACTACATTGTAATCCACAAATGTAGTCACCAAAGTTCATAGATGGCCCATGAAAACTAAAACTCGAGCACTTTCCTAAATTTGGCTATAACTCAACAAAAAATAAAGGTTCGTGAAAGGGGATAGAAAATATGATTACATAATAGAAAAGTACAGTGCAATCCATAATTGTAGTCACCAAAGTTGATCGATGGCCCTCGAAAACTCAAACACAAGCATTTTTAAAAATGTGGTTATAAACTCAACAGAAAATGAGGGTTCCTAGAAGGCAATTAGAAATATGCGTACAAAATGCACAACTATAGTACAATCAACAATCATAGTTAATAAAGTTGTTTGACAACTCACAAAAACTCAAACATCAGCACTTTCCTGAATGCTGCTATAACTCAACAAAAAATGAAGGTTCGCAAAAGCCAATAGAAAATAGGTGTATAGAATGCTCAACTAGAGTGTAATCCACAATCGTAGTCACCAAAGTAGATCGATGGCCCACGAAAACTCAAACACAAGCAGTTTCCTAAATGCGGCTATAACCCAACAAAATATGAAGGTTCACGAAAGGTGATAGAAAATACTTATATAAATGCACAAGTAAAGAGAAATCTACAATCGTAGTCACCAAAGTTCGTTGATGGCCCAGAAAAACTCAAACACGAGTAGTTTTCTAAATGTGGCTATGACTCAAAAAAAAATGAAGGTTCAACAAAGATGATTAAAAATATGTGTATAGAACAATTACAGTACAATCCACAATCGTAGTCACCAAAGTTGATTGATGGCCTAGGAAAAACTCAAACATGAGCGGTTTCGTAAGTGCAACTATAACTAAATGAAAAATGAATGTTCCTGAAAGGTGATAGACAACACGCATATAGAATGCACAACTATAGTGTAATCCACAATCGTAGTCACCAAAGTTGATCAATTCCCTGGAAAACTCAAACATGAGCGTTTTCCTAAATGTGGCTATAACTCAACAAAAAATGAAGGTCTATGAAAGACGATTAACAATGTGTACAGAATGCACAACTACAATACAATACACAATCATAGTCACCAAAGTTGACCAATGGACTACAAAAAGTCAAAACATGAGCGATTTACTAAGTGCGGCTATAACTCAAAGAAAAGTGAAGGTTGGCGAAAGGCGATAGAAAATAGGTGTATAGAATGCACAACTACATTGTAATCCACAAATGTAGTCACCAAAGTTCATAGATGGCCCATGAAAATTAAAACTCAAGCATTTTCCTAAATTTGGCTATAACTCAACAAAAAATAAAGGTTCATGAAAGGGGATAGAAAATACGCTTACAGAATAGAAAAGCATAGTGCAATCCACAATTGTAGTCACCAAAGTTGATCGATGGTCCTCGAAAACTCAAACACAAGCATTTTCGAAAATGCGGCTATAACTCAAAAAAAAATGAAGGTTCCTAGAAGGCGATTAAAAATATGCGTACAAAATGCACAACTATAGTACAATCCACAATCATAGTTAATAAATTTGTTTGACAACTCACAAAAACTCAAACATGAGCACTTTCCTAAATGCGGCTATAACTAAACAAAAAATGAAGGTTCGCAAAAGCCAATAGAAAATAAGTGTATAGAATGCACAACTAGAGTGTAATCCACAATCGTAGTCACCAAAGTAGATCGATGGCCCACGAAAACTCAAACACAAGCAGTTTCCTAAATGCGGCTATAACTCAACAAAATATGAAGGTTCACGAAAGGCGATAGAAAATACTTATATAAAATGCACAAGTAAAGTGCAATCCACAATCGTAGTCACCAAAGTTCGTTGATCGCCCAAGAAAACTCAAACATGAGCGGTTTCCTAAATGTAGCTATAACTAAAAAAAAAATGAAGGTTCAACAAAGACGATTAAAAATATGTGTATAGAATGCATAACTACAGTACAATCCACAATCGTAGTCACCAAATTTGATTGATGGCCCAGGAAAAACTCAAACATTAGCAGTTTCGTAAGTGCAATTATAACTAAATGAAAAATGAAGGTTCCTGAAAGGCGATAGAAAACACGCATATAGAATACACAACTATAGTGTAATCCACAATCATAGTCACCAAAGTTGATCAATGCCCCAGAAAACTCAAACATGATTGTTTTCCTAAATGTGGCTATAACTCAACAAAAAATGAAGGTTCATGAAAGAAAATTAAAAATATGTGTACAGAATGCACAACTACAATACAATACACAATCGTAGTCACCAAAGTTGACCAATGGACTACAAAAAGTCAAACATGAGCGATTTCCTAATTGCGGCTATAACTCCAAGAAAAATGAAGGTTGGCGAAAGGCGATAGAAAATAGGTGTATAGAATGCACAACTACATTGTAATCTACAAATGTAGTCACCAAAGTTCATAGATGGCCCATGAAAACTAAAACTCGAGCATTTTCCTAAATTTGGCTATAACTCAACAAAAAATAAAGGTTCGCGAAAGGGGATAGAAAATATGCTTACAGAATAGAAAAGTACAGTGCAATCCACAATTGTAGTCACCAAAGTTGATCAATGGCCCTCGAAAACTCAAACACGAGCATTTTCGAAAATGCGGCTATAACTCAACAAAAAATGAAGGTTCCTAGAAGGCGATTAAAAATATGCGTACAAAATGCACAACTATAGTACAATCCACAATCATAGTTAATAAAGTTGTTTGACAACTCACAAAAACTCAAAGATGAGCACTTTCCCAAATGCGGCTATAACTAAACAAAAAATGAAGGTTCGCAAAAGCCAATAGAAAATAGGTGTATAGAATGCACAACTAGAGTGTAATCCACAATAGTAGTCACCAAAGTAGATCGATGGCCCACGAAAACTTAAACACAAGTAGTATCTTAAATGTGGCTATAACTCAACAAAATATGAAGGTTCACGAAAGGTGATAGAAAATACTTATATAAAATGCACAAGTAAAGTATAATCCACAATCGTAGTCACCAAAGTTTGTTGATGGCCCACGAAAACTCAAACACGAGCGGTTTCCTTAATGCGGCTGTCACTCAACATAAAATTAAGATTCGTGAAAGGGGATAGAAAATACGCATAAAGAAAGAACAATTATAGTGCAATTCACAATCATAGTCACAAAAGTTGATAGATGGCCCACGAAAACTCAAATATGAGCGGTTTCCTAAATACAACTATACCTCAACATAAAATGAAGGTTTTTTAAAGGCTAGTAAAAAAATGTATATAGAATGCACAAATATAGTATAATCCACAATAGTAGTCACCAAAGTTGATCTATGGCCCACGAAAAACTCAAACTTCAGCAGTTTCCTAAGTGCGGTTATAACTCAACAAAAAATGAAGCTTCACGAAAGGAGATAGAAAATACGCATACAAAATGGGGACTGCAGTGCAATCCACAATCGTAGTCACCAAATTTGATCAATTCCCTATGAAAACTCAAACACGAGTGGTTTCCTAAGTGCGGCTATTACTGAATGAAAAATAAAGGTTCATGAAAGGTGATAGAAAATACCCACATATAAAATACACAATTACAATGTAATACACAGTTGTAGACACCAAAATAGATCGATGGCCCACAAAAACTCAAACATGAGCGGTTTACTAAATGCTGCTATAACTCAACCAAAAAAGGAAGGTTCACGAAAGGCGATAGAAAATACGTGTATAGAATGCACAACTACAGTGTAATCAAGAATCTAGGTCACCAAAGGTGATTGATGGACCAAGAAAACTCAAACATGAGCGTTTTCCTAAATACGGATATAACTCAATAACAAATGAAGGTTCATGAAAGGCGATTAAAAATATGCGTACAAAATGCACAACTAATATATAATCCATATTCGAAGTCACCAAAGTTGATCGATCGCCCATTAAAACTCAAACTCGAGTGGTTTCCTAAATGCGGCTATAACTAAAAAAAAAATGAAGGTTCTCGAAAGCCGATAGAAATTATGTGTATAGAATGCACAACTACAGTGTAATCCACCATCGTAGCCACCAAAGTTAATTGATGGCTTAGGATAACTCAAACATGAGCGATTTCCTAAGTGCAGCTATACCTCAATGAAAAATGAAGGTTCATGAAATACGATTATAAATATGTATACATAATGCACAAGTATAGTTAAATCCACAATCGTAGTCACCAAACTTGATTGATGACCCACAAAAAGTAAAAAATGAGCGGTTTCCTAAATGCGGCTATAACTCAACAAAAAAAAAAGTTCTCAAAACGTGATACATAATACATTTATAGAATGCACAACTCTAGTGTAATCCAGAATCGAAGTCACCATAGTTGATTGATGGCTTAGGAAAACTCAAACACAAGCGTTTGTCTAAATGCAGCTGTAACTCAACAAAAAATGAGGGTTCTCGAAAGGCGATAGAAATTATGCGTACATAATGGAAAATTAAAGTGCAATCCACAATTGTAGTCAGCAAAGTTGATTGATGACCCACAAGAACACAAACATGAGTGGTTTCCTAAATGCGGCTATAACTCAACAAAAAAAGAAGGTTCATGAAAGGCAATAGAAATTACGCGTATGGAATATACAACTACAATGTAATCCACAATCGTAGTCACAAAATTTTATGGATGGCACACGAACACTCAAACACAAGCATTTTCCTAAATGCGTCTATAACTCAACAAAAAATGAAGGTTCGTGAAAGGCGATTAAAAACATGCATACAAAATGCACAACGATAGTACAATCGATAATCATAGTCACCATAGTTGTTTGATAACCAAAAAAAATCAAACATAAGTGTAATGGACAACTACAGTGTAATCCACAATCGTAGTCAGCAAAGTTGATCGATGGCCCATGAAAAATCAAACACGACCGGTTTCCTAAATGCTGATGTAACTCAACAAAAAATGAAGGTTCGCGAATGGTGATAGAAAATACACGTATGGAATGGACAACTACAATGCAATCCACAATCGTAGTAACCAAAGTTGATCGATGGCTCAGGAAACCTCAAACACTAGCGTTTTCCTAAATGCAGCTATAACTCAACAAAAAATTAAAGTTCATGAAAGGAAATTAAAAATATGCGTATAGAATGCACAACTATAGTACAATCCAAAATCATAGTGACCAAAGTTGATTGATGACCTAGAAAAACTCAAACATGAGGGGTTCCCTAAATGTGGCTCTAACTCAACAAAAAATGAAGGTTCACAAAAGGCGATACAAAATACACGTATAGAATGTACAACTACAGTCAAATCAAACACGAGCGTTTTCCTAAATGTGGCTATAAGTCAACAAAAAATGAACATTCGTGAAAGGCGATTAAAAATATGCATACAAAATGCACAACTATAGTACAATCCAAAATCATAGTAGCCAAAGTTGTTTGATAACATGAATACCAAAATTGAAAATTTGTGTATAGATTGCAAAACTACAGTACAATCCACAATCGTAGTTACCAAAGTTGATTAATGGCCCATAAAAACTCAAACATGAGTGGTTTCCTAAATGTAACTATAACTCAACAAAAAAAGAAGGTTCACGAAAGGCGATAGAAAATACGTGTATAGAATGCAAAAGTATAGTGTAATCCACAAGCATAATCACCAAAGATTTTAAGGGCCCACAATAACTCAAACTCGAGCAGTTTTCTAAGTGTAGCTATAACTCAACAGAAAAAGAAGCTTCACAAAAGGAGATAGAAAATACGTATACAAAATCGACAACTATAGTGCAATCCACAATCGTAGTCACCAAAGTTGATCGATGGCCTATGAAAACCCAAACACGATCGGTTTCCTAAGTGCCGCTATAACTCAATGAAATATGAAGGTTCACGAAAGGTGATTGAAAATATGCATATAAAATGCAGAACTACAGTGGAATCTGCAATCGTAGTCACCAAAGTTGATTGATGGCCCACAAAAACTCAAACACACGCATTTTTTGCTGAGTTATAGTTGCACTTAAGAAACAACTCATGTTTGAGTTTGCGTGGGCCATCAATCAGCTTTAGTTACTACGATTGTGAATTGCAATGTAATTATCCATTATGTACGTGTATTTTCTATCGCCTTTGGTGAACCTTCATTTTTTTTAGTTATAGCTACTTTTAGCAAACTACTTATGTTTAAGTTTTCATGGGCCATCAATCAATGTTGGTGACTACGCTTGTGGATTGTACTATAGTTGTGAATTTTATACACATATTTTCTATCCCCTTTCACAAACCTTCATTTTTTGTTGAGTTATAGTTGCATTAAGGAAACTGCTTGTGCTTGACTTTTTGTGAGTAGTCAATCAACTTTGGTTGCAAAAACTCAAACACCAAATTTCATCAATGGCCCACGAAATCTAAAACATGAGGAGTTTCCTAAGTGCGGCTATAACTCAACGAAAAATGAAGGTTCATGAACGGTGATAGAAAATACACATATAGAATGCACAAGTATAGTGTAATCCACAATCATAGTCAAAAAAGTTGAATTGATGGCCCATGAAAACTCAAACACAAGCATTTCCCTAAATCCGTCTGACAAAAACACAAATACGAGCGGTTTCATAAATACGGCTATAACTCAACTAAAAATGAAGGTTCATGAAAGGCTATAGAAAATACGCATATAGACTAGACAACTACAGTGCAATCCACAATCTTAGTCACCAAACTTGACCGATGGCCCACGAAAAATTAAACTCGAGCGGTTTCCTAAATGTGGCTATAATTCAACAAAAAATGAAGGTTCACGAAAGGCGATAGAAAATATGCGTACAAAATGGACAACTACAGTGCAATCCACAATCCTAGTCAGCAAAGTTGATCGTTTCCCCATGAAAACACAAACATGAGCATTTTCCTAAATGCAGCTATAACTCAACAAAAGATGAAAGTTTGTGAAAGGTGATTAAAAATATGTGTACAAAATGCACAACTATAGTACAATCCACAATTGTAGTGACCAAAGTTGATTGATGGCCCACGAAAACTCAAAAATGAGCAATTTCCTAAATATGGCTATAAGTCAACAAATAATGAAGGTTTGTGAAAGGCGATAGAAAATATGTGTATAGAATGAACAACTATAGTGCAATCCACAATCGTAGTAAAAAAATTTGATCAATGGCCCATGAAAACTCAAACAAGAGAGGTTTCCTACATGCGGCTATAACTCAACAAAAAATGAAGGTTCGTGAAATGTGATAAAAATACGCGTACAAAATGGACAACTACAGTGCAATCCACAATTGTAGTCAGCAAAGTTGATTGAGTGGTTTCCTAAATATGCTATAACTTACTTAAAAATGAAGGTTCATGAAAGGCGATAGAAAATACGCATATAGAATGGACAAATACAGTTCCATCCACTATCGTAGTCACCAAAGTTGATCGATACCCCACGAATACTCAAACATGAGTGGTTTCCCAAGTGCACCTATAAGTCAATGAAAAATGAAGGTTCGTGAAAGGCGATAAAAAATACTTGTATAGAATGTACAAGTACAGTACAATCCACAATCGTAGTCACCAAAGTTGACCGATGGCCCAAAAAAACTCAAACATGAGCGGTTTTCTAAATTCAACAAAAAATGAAGGTTCGTGAAAGCCGAAAATACACGTATAGAATGCACAAATCTAGTGTAATCCACAAGCATAGTCACCAAAGTTGATCAATGGCCCATGAAAACTCAAACTTGAGCAATCTCCTAAATGTGGCTATAACTCACAAAAAATGAAGGTTCGCCAAACGTGATTAAAAATATGAGTACTAAATGTACAACTATAGTACAATCTGAAATCGTAGTCCCCAAAGTTGATTGATGGCCCAATAAAACTCAAACATGAGTGGTTTCCTAAATAAAGCTATAACTCAACAAAAAATAAATGTTCACCAAAGGAAATAGAAAATCGAGTACAAAATGGAAAATTACAGTACAAGCCACAATCATAGTCACCAAAGTTGATCGATGGCCCACGAAAACTCAAACACGAGCAGTTTCCTAAATGTTGCTATAACTCAACAAAAAATGAAGGTTCGCAAAAGGCTATAGAAAATACACGTACATAATGGACAATTACAATGCAATCCACAATTGTAGTCACCAAAGTTCATCGATGGCCTAGGAAAAATCAAACACGAGCAGTTTCTTAAATGGGGTTATCACTCAAAAAAAAATGAAGGTTCGTGAAAGGCAATAGAAAATATGCATGCAAAATGGAGAACTACATTGCAATCCAAAATTTTCATCACCAAAGTTGATCGATGGCCCACGAAAAACTCAAACACGAGTGGTTTCCTAAATTCAGATATAACTCAACAAAAAATGAAGGTTAGCGAAAGGCTATAGAAAATACGTGTATAGAATGCAAAACTAAAGTGTAATCCACAATTGTAGTCACCAAAGTTTATCAATGGACTACAAAAACTCAAACACGAGCATTTTCTGAAATGAGGCTATAACTTAACAAAAAATTAAAGTTTGTGAAAGCCAATTAAAAATATGCATAAAAAATGCACAACTATAGTAAAATCAACAATCGTAGTCACCATAGTTGTTTGATGACCTAAAAAACCTCAAACATGAGTGGTTTCATAAATGCGGCTATAACTCAACAAAAAATGAAGGTTTGCTAAAGGCGATAGAAAATACATGTATAGAATGAACAACTACAGTGTCATCCACAAGCATAGTGACCAAAGTTGCTTGATGGCTGACGAAAACTCAAACTCGAGAGGTTTCCTATGTGCGGCTATAACTCAACAAAAAATGAAGGTTCGTGAAAGGCAATAGAAATAACGCATACATAATGGACAACTACATTTCAATCCACAATCATAGTTACTAAAGTTGATCGATCGCCCACGAAAACTCAAACATGAGTTGTTTCCTAAGTGTGGCTATAACTCAACAAAAAATGAAGGTTTGCAAAAGGCCATAGAAAATACGCGTATAGAATGCACAACTACAGTGTAATCCACAATCGTAGTCACCAAAGTTGATCTATGGCCCATGAAAAGTCAAACATGAACGTTTTCCTAAATGCGGCTATAACTCAAGAAAAAATGAAGGTTCATGCAAGGCGATTAAAAATATGCGTGTAGAATGCACAACTATAGTTCAATCCACACTTGTGGTCACCAAAGTTAATTGATGACCCATAAAAGATCAAAGACAAGCAGTTTCCTAAAGGCAGCTCTAACTCAATAAAAAATGAAGGTTCACGAAAGGTGATAGAAAATAAGTGTATAGAATACACAACTACAATGTACTCCACAATCGTAGTAACAAAAGTTGATCGATGCCCCAAGAAAACTCAAATGTGAGCGGTTTCCTAAATGCTACTATAACTGAAAAAAAAAATGAATTTTCACTAAAGCTGATAGAAAATACATGTACAAAATGGACAACTACATTGCAATCCACAATCGTTGTCACCAAAGTTGATTGATGGCCCATGAAAACTCAAACAAGAGTGGTTTCCTAAATGTCGCTATAACTCAACAAAAAAAGGAAGGTTCACAAAAGGAAATAGAAAATATGTGTATAGAATGCACAAGTACAATGTAATCCTCAAGCATAGTCATCAAAGTTGATCGATGGCCCTCAAACACTCAAACTTGAGTGGTTTCCTAAATGTGGCTATAACAACAAAAAATGAAGGTTCGCAAAAGGCAATAGAAAATACACATACATAATCGACAACTAAAGTGCAATCCACAATCCTAGTCACCAACGTTGATCGATGGCCAATGAAAAGTCAAACACGAGCGGTTTCCTAATTGCAGCTATAACTTAAAGAAAAATGAAGGTTGGTGAAGGCTGATAGAAAATACGCGTATAGAATGCACACTTACAGTGTAATCCACAATCGTAGTCAACAAAGTTGATCGACAACCCACGAACACTCAAACACGAGCATGTTCCTAAATGCGGCTATAACTCAATAAAAAATGAAGGTTCGTGAAAGGCGATTAAAAATATGTGTATGAAATGCACAACTATTGTACAATCCACAATCATAGTCACCAAAGTTGATCTATGTTCCACAAAAACTCAAACATGAGCGGTTTCCTAAATGTTGGTATAACTCAACAAAACATGAAGGTTCATGAAATGCGATAGGGGATAAAAAAATGTGTGTATAGAATGGAGAAGTACAGTGCAATCCACAATCGTAGTCACCATAGTTGATCGATGGCCAACGAAAACCCAAACACGAGCGGTTTCCTCACTGCAGCTATAACTCAACAAAAAATCAAGGTTCATGTAGGGCGATAGAAAATATATGTACATAATGGACAGCTACAGTGCAAATCCACAATCATTGTTAGCAAAGTTGATCGAAGGCCCACAAAAACTAAAACATGAGTTGTTTCCTAAGTGTGGCTGTAACTCAACAAACAATGAAGGTTCACGGAGGGGGATAGAAAATACACGTATACAACGCACAACTACAGTGTAATCCACAATCATAGTCACCAAAGTTGATCAATGGCCGATGAAAACTCAAACAAGAGTGTTTTCCTAATTGAGGCTATAACTCAACAAAAAATGAACGTTCGTGAAATGCGATAGGTGACAGAAAATTTGTGTAAAGAATTGACAACTACAATGCAATCCATAATCTTAGTCACCATAGTTGATTGATGGCCCATGAAAACTCAAACACGAGCGGTTTCCTAACTACAGCTATAACTCAACAAAAAATGAAGGTTCAAGACGGACAATAGAAAATATGCGTACAGAACGGACAACTACAGTGCAATCCACAATCGTTCTCAGCAAAGTTGATTGATGGCCCACGAAAACTAAAACACGCCTGTTTACTAAGTGGCTATAACT
Source organism: Sequoia sempervirens (assembly GCA_007258455.2). NCBI lineage: Eukaryota > Viridiplantae > Streptophyta > Pinopsida > Cupressales > Cupressaceae > Sequoia > Sequoia sempervirens. The sequence continues at coordinate 86,475 of VDFB02045174.1, read as the reverse complement.
CAACAAAAAATGAAGGTTCACGAAAGGTGATAGAAAATACATGTATAGAATACACAACTACAATGTAATCCACAATCGTACTCACCAAACTTGATGAATGGACCACGAAAACTCAAACACGGGTGTTTTTCTAAATAAGGCTATAAGTCAACAAAAAATCAAAGTTCATGAAAGGCGATTAAAAATATGCATATAAAATGCACAACTATAGTACAATCCAAAATCATAGTCTCCAATGTTGTATGCGATGACCCACAAAAACTTAAACACATGCATTTTCTAAGTAATGCAGCTATAACTCACCAAAAAATGAAGGTTCATTAAAGGCAATTAAAAATATGTGTATAGAATGCACAACTTATTTACAATGCACAACTATAGTCACCAAAGTTGATAGATGGCCCAAAAAAACTCAAACATGAGCGGTTTCCTAAATGTGGCTATAACTCAACAAAAAATGAAGGTTTGTAAAAGGCAATAGAAAATACATGTATAGAATGCACAACTAGACAATTGTAGTCACCAAAGTAGATCGATGGCCCACGAAAACTCAAATCAAAGTAGTTTCCTAAATGCGACTATAACTCAACAAAATATGAAAGTTCACGAAAGGCGATAAAAAATACACATAAAAAATGCAGAACTAAAGTGCATTCCACAAGCGGTTTCCTTAATGCGGCTATCCCTCAATGAAAAATGAAGATTCTCGAAAGGCAATAGAAAATACGCGTATAGATTGAACAACAACAGTGCAATTCACAATCATAGTCACAAAAGTTGATAGATGGCCCATGAAAACTCAAATACGAGTGGTTTCCTAAATACAACTCTACAGTATAATCCACAATCGTAGTCATCAAAGTTGATTGATGGGATGAAAACTCAAACTCGGGCAGTTTCCTAAATTTGACTATAACAAACAAAAGATGAAGGTTCGCGAAAGGTGATAGAAAATACGCATACAAAATGGGAAACTATAGTGTAATCCACAATCGTAGTCAGCAAAATTAATCAATGGCCCATGAAAACTCAAACACGAGTAATTTCCTAAGTGCGGCTATAATTCAACAAAAAATGAAGATTCGCAAAAGGCGATAGAAAATACGCATTTAGAATGCACAAATACAATATAATCCATAATCGTAGTCACCAAAGTTAATCGATGGCCCATAAAATCTCAAACACGAGCATTCTCCTAAATGTAGCTATAATTCAACAAAAAATGAAGGTTCACGAAAGGCAATAGAAAATACATGTACAAAATGTACAACTACATTGCAATCGATAATTGTAGTCACAAAACTTGATCGATGCCCCATGAAATCTCAAAAATGAGCATTTTCCTAAATGCGCCTATAACTCAACAAAAAATGAAGGTACGTGAAAGGTGATTAAAAATATGCGTACAAAATACACAACTATAGTACAATCCACAATCATAGTGACCAAAGTTGATTGATGGCCCACAAAAATTCAAACATGAGTGGTTTCCTAAAGGTGGCTATAACTCAACAAAAAATGAAGGTTCACGAAAGGTGATACAAAATAAATGTATAAAATGCAAACTACAGTGTAATACACCATCGTAGCCACCAAAGTTAATCAATGGCCCAAAAAAAATCAAACACGAGCGGTTTCCTAAATGTGGGTATATCTCAACAAAAAATGAAGGTTCACAAAAGGCTATAGAAAATACGTGTAAAGGATGGAAAAATATAGTGCTAACCACAATCGTAGTCACCAAAGTTTATCGATGTCCCAAAAAACTCAAACATGAGCAGTTTCCTAATTACGGCTATAACTCCACAAAAAATGAAGGTTCATGAAAGGTGATAGAAAATGCAGGTATAGAAAGTACAACTATAGTGTAATTCACAAGTGAAGTAAACAAAGTTGATTAATGGTCCATGAAAAGTCAACACTAAGCGGTTTGCTAAATACGGCTATAACTCAACAAAAAATGAAGCTTCCCAAAAGGAAATAAAAAATATGCATATAGAATGAACAGCTACAGTGCAATACACAATCGTAGTCACCAAAGTCGATCGATGCCCCACAAAAACTCAAACAAGATCGGTTTCCTAAATGTGGCTATAACTAAATGAAAAATGAAGCTTCGCAAAAGGCGATAGAAAATACGTGTACATAATGGTCAACTACAGTGCAATCCACAATTGTAGTTACCAAAGTTGATCTAGCGGTTTCATAAGTACAGAAACTAAAATACGACTATTCGTTTCCTAAATATGGCTATAACTCAATTAAAAATGAAGGTTCGTGAAAGGCGATAGAAAATACGCATATAGAATGCACAACTACAGAGCCATCCACAGTCATAGTCACCAATGTTGATTGAAAACTCAAACACAAGTGGTTTCTTAAATGCTGTTATAACTCAATGAAAAACGAATGTTCGTGAAAGGGGATAGAAAATACGCGTATAGAATTCACAACGATGGCCCATGAAAACTCAAACTTGAGCGATTTCCTAAGTGCAGCTATAACTCAAGACAAAATTAAGGTTTGCAAAAGGTGATCTAAAATATGCATATAGAATTGAAAACTACAATGTAATCCACAATCGTAGTAACCAAATTTGATCGATGGCCCACGAAAACTCAAACACGAGTGGTTTCCTATATGTGGGTATAACTCAACAAAAAATGAAGGTTCACAAAAGGTGATAGTAAATAACCGTATGAAATGCACAACTATAGGGTAATCCACAATTGTAGTTACCAAAGTGTATATATGGCCCACGAAAACTCAAACCTGAACGTTTTCCTAAATAAGGCTATAACTCAACAAAAAATGAAGGTTCCCGAAAGTTGCAAGAAAATACGCGCATAGAATGCACAACTTCAGTGTAATCCACAAGCGTAGTAACCAAATTTGATCAATCGCCTAGGAAAACACAAATCTCAAGTGGTTTATAAAGTGCGCCTATAACTCAACTACGCGTATAGAATGCAAAACTATAGTGTAATCCACAATTGTAGTCACCAAAGTTGATCGATGGCCCATGAAAACACAAACACGAATGGTTTCCTAAGTGTAGCTATAACTCAACAAAAAATAAAGGTTTGTTAAAGGCAATAGAAAATACGCGTATAGAATGTACAACTCCAGTTTAATCCACATTCGTAGTCACCAAAGTTGATCTATGGCCCAAGAAAACTCAAACACAAACGTATTACTAAATGATACTATATCTCAACAAAAAATAAAGGTTCATGAAAGGCGATTAAAAATATGTGTATAGAATGCACAACTATAGTACAATCCACAATCGTACTCACCAAAGTTGATTGATATCCCACAAAAACTCAAACATGAGCGATTTTCAAAATGTGGAATATAACTCAACAAAAAATGAAGGTTCGTGAAAGGCAATAGAGAATAAACGTATAGAATGCACAACTACAGTGTAATTCATAATTGTAGTCACCAAAGTTCATCCATGGTCCATGAAAACTCAAACATGAGCGTTTTCTTAAATACGGCTATAACTCAACAAAAAATGAAGATTTGTGAAAGGTTATTAAAAATATGCATACATAATCCACAAGTACGGTAAATTATTCTATCGTTGTCACCAAAGTTGATCGATGGCCCACAAAAATTCAAACATGAGCAGTTTCCTAAATGCGCCTATAACCCAACAAAAAATGAAGGTTCACAAAAGGTGCCAATATGCGTATTGAAAGCACAACTATAGTGTAATCCACAAGCGTAGTCACAAAAGTTGATCGACGGCCCACGAAAACTCAAACTCGAGCAGTTTTGTAAAAATGGCTATAACTCAAAAAAAAAGAATCTTCGCAAAAGAAAATAGAAGATATGCCTACAGAATGGAAAACTATAGTGGAATCCACAATCATAGTCCCCAAAGTTGATTGATGGCCCAAGAAAACTCAAACATGAGTAGTTTCCTAATTGCGGCTATAAGTCATCAAAAAATGAAGGTTCACAAAAGGCAATAGTAAATATGCATATAGAATGCACAACTAGAGTGTAATGCACAATCGTAGCAGCCAAAGTTGATTGATGGCCCATGAAACCTCAAACTCAAACGGTTTCCTAGGTGCGGCTATAACTCAACAAAAAATGAAGGTTCGTGAATGGCAATTAAAAATTACATATAGAATGCAAAAATACAGTACAATCAAAAATCGTAGTCGCCAATGTTGATAGATGGCCTAAAAAATCTCAAACATGAGCAGTTTCCTAATTGCAGATAAAAGTCAACAAAAGATGATGTTTCGCGAAAGGCAATAGAAAATAGACGTATAGAATGCACAATTACAATGTAATCCACAATCATAGTCACCCAGGTTGATCAATGGCCTATGAAAACTAAAAAATGAGTGTTTTCCTAAATGTAGGTAAAACTAATCAAAAAATGAAGGTTCGTTAAAGGTGATTAAAAATATGATTACAGAATACACAACTAGAGTAAAATCAACAATCATAGTCACCAAAGTTGATCGATGGCCCATAAAAATCAAACATGAGTGGTTTTCCTAAATGTGGCTATAACTCAACAAAAAATGACGGTTCACAAAAGCTGATAGGTCAAGAACTTAAACACGAGCGTTTTCTTAAATGTGGCTATAACTCAACAAAAAACCAATGTTCGTGAAAGGTGATTATAAATATGTGTACAAAATGCACAACTATAGTACAATCCATAATCGTACTCACCAAATTTGATCGATAGCCAACAAGAACTCAAACATGAGCGGTTTCTTAAAGCTGCTATAACTCAACAAAAAGTGAAGGTTTGTGAAAGGCAATAGAAAATACACATACAAAATGGAAAATTGTAGTGCAATCCACAATAATAGTCACTAAAGTTAATTGATGGCCCATGAAAACTCAAACACGACCAGTTTCCTAAATGTTGCTATAACTCAACAAAAAATGAAGGTTCATGAAAGGCAATAGAAAATACACATACAAAAAGGACAACTATAGTGCAATCGACAATCGTAGTCACCAAATTTGATTGATGACCTACGAAAACTCAAACACGTGTTGTTCCCTAAGCCGAGCTATAACTCAACAAAAATTGAACGTTCGCAAAAGGTGATAGAAAATACGCGTATAGAATGCACAACTACAGTGTAATCCACAATCATAGTCACCAAAGTTGATCGATGGCTTAGGAAAACTCAAACATGAGCGTTTTCATAAATACGGCTATAACTCAACAAAAATTCATGGTTCATGAAAGGCGATTATAAATAACCATAGAGAATGCACAACTACAATACAATCCACGATCGTAGTCACTAAATTTGATGGATGGCTCACAAGAACTGAAACATAAGCGGTTTCCTAAATCCATCTATAACTCAACAAAAAATGAAATTTCACGAAAGGTGATTGAAAATACGCGTATAGAATGCACATCTACAAGGTAATCCACAAGCGTAGTCACCAAAGTTGATCGATGGCCCACGAAAACTCAATCTTGAGAGGTTTCCTAAGTGCGGCTATAACTCAACAAAAAATGAAGCTTCCCGAAAGGAGATAGAAAATACATGTACAGAATGGTCAAATACATCCACAATCATAGTCAACAAAGTTGAACAATGGCCCACAAAAACTCAACCATGAGCGGTTTCCTAAGTGTGGCTATAAATCAACAAAAAGTGATGGTTCGCGAAAGGCGATAAAAAATATGCATATAAAATGCACAACTAGAGTGTAATTGACAATCGTAGTCACCAAAGTCGATCGATTGCCCACAAAAACTCGAATACGAGAGTTTCCCTATATGCGGCTATAATTGAACAAAAAATGAAGATTCATTGAAGGCAACAGAAAATACATTTATACAATGCACAACTACATTGTAATTCACAATCGTAGTCACCAAAGTTGATCGATGGCCCACAAAACTCAAACACGAGTGGTTTCCTCAATGCTGCTTTAACTCAATAGAAAACGAAGGTTCACAAACGGCGATAGAATATACATGTACATAATAGAAAAATATAGTGTAATCCACAATCATAGTCACCAAAGTTGATCGATGGCCCACGAAAACTCAAACACGAGCAGTTTCCTAAATGTGGCTATAACTCAACAAAAAATAAAGGTTTGTGAAAGGAGATATAAAATTCGCATTCATAATGCACAACTACATTGCAATCAACAATCCTAGTCACCAAAGTTGATCAATGGCCCACGAAAAATCAAACACAACTGGTTTCCTAAATGAAGCTATAACTCAACAAAAAATATTTTTTTTTGAAAGATGATTTAAAATATATGCACAGAATTCATAACTATAGTACAATCCACAATTGTAGTCACCAAAGTTGATCAACGGCCCACGAAAAACTCAAACTCGAGTAGTTTCCTAAATGCGGGTTTAACTCAGCAAAAAATGAAGGTTCACAAAAGGTGATAGAAAATACGTGTACAAAATGGAAAACTACAGTGCAATCCACAATTTTAGTCACCAGAGTTGATCGATGGGCCACGAAAACTCAAAGACGAGTGGTTTCCTAAATGTTGCTATCACTCAACAAAAAATGAAGGTTCACAAAAGGCAATAGAAAATACACATACAAAATGGACAACTACATTGGAATCGACAATCGTAGTCACCAAAGTTGGCGAAAGGAGATAGAAAATTAGAATTCATAATGCACAACTACATTGCAATCAACAATCCTAGTCACAAAAGTTGATCTACGGGCCATGGAAACTCAAACACAAGCAGTCTCCTAAATGAAGCTATAACTCAACAAAACATAATTTTTTTTAAAAGGCGATTAAAAATATGCATATAGAATTTATAACTAAAGTACAATATGCAATCGTAGTCACCAAAGTTGATTAACGGTCCACGTAAAATCAAACTCGAGCGCTTTCCTAAATGCGGCATTAACTCAACAAAAAATGGAGGTTCACGTGAGAAAGGTGATAGAAAATGCGTATATAGAATGGACAACTACAATGCAATCCACAATTGTAGTCACCAAGAAAACTTAAACACGAGTAGTTTCCTAAATGTTGCTTAACTCAAAAACAAAAGAAGCTTCATGAAACACGATAGAAAGTACACATACAAAATGGAGTTACATTTCAATCAACAATCGTAGTTACCAAAGTTCGCGAAAGGAGACAGAAAATGAAGGTTCGTGAAAGGAGATAGAAAATTAGCATTCATAATGCACAACTACATTGCAGTCAACAAGTACTCACCAAAGTTCATTGATGGCCCACATAAACTCAAACAAGAGTGGTTTCGTAAATGTGGCTATAACTCAACAAAAAATAAAAGTTCACGAAAGTAAGAAAACAAATCACTTACATAATGGACAACTACAATGCAATCCACAATCGTAGTCACCAAAGTTGATTGATGTCCCATGAAAACTCAAACACAAGTGTTTTCCTAAATGCAACTATAACTCAACAAAAAAGGAAGGTTCATGAAAGGTGATTAAAATTATGTGTCAAGAATGCACTATAGTACAATGCACAATCGTAGTCACCAAGGTTGATCAATGGCCCATAGAAACTAAAAAATGACCAGTTTCCTAAATGCGGCTATAACTAAACCAAAAATGAAGGTTCGTGAAAGGCAATAGAAAGTATGTGTATGAAATGGACAACTACAGTGCAATCCACAAGCGTAGTCACCAACATTGTACGATGGCCCAAGAAAACTGAAACATGAGCGATTTCCTAAATGTGGTTATAACTCACACAAAAATGAAGTATCATAAAAGGCGATAGAAAATATGCATGTAGATTGGACAACTATAGTGCAATCCACAATCGTAGTCACCAAAGTTGATTGATGGCCCATGAAAACTCAAATATGAGTTGTTTCCCAAATACCTCTATAACTCAACAAAAAATGAAGGTTTGTGAAAGGCGATTAATAATATGCATATAGAATGCAAAGCTATAGTAAAATCCACAATTGTAGTCACCAAAGTTGATCAATGGCCCACAAAAACTCAAACAAGAGTGGTTTCCTAAATGTGGCTATAACTCAAAAAAAAATAAAGGTTCATGAAAGGAGATAGAAAATAAACATAGAGAATGGACAAGTAGAGTGCAATCCACAATCGTAGTCACCAAAGTTGACTGATGGCCCAAGAAAAATCAAATACGAGTCGTTTTGCAAATATCGCTATTACTCAACAAAAAATAAAGGTTTGTGAAAGGCGACAAAAAAATATGTTTGCAGAATGAAGAACTACAGCACAATCCACCATCGTAGTCACCAAAGTTGATTGATTGTACACAAAACCTCAAACTCGAGCGGTTTCCTAAATGCAGCTATAACTCAATAAAAAGTGAAGGTTCGCGAAAAGCAATGGAAAATACACAGACATAATGGACAACTCCAGTGTAATCCATAATCATTGTCACCAAAGTTGATTGATGGTGCAGCAAAACTCAAATAAGAGCAGTTTCCTAAGTGCAGCCATAACTCAACGAAAAATGAAGGTTCATGAAAGGAAATAGAAAATATGTATATAGAATGCACAACTACAGTGTAATCCACAATTGTAGTCACCAAAGTTGATCGATGGCCAATGAAAACTCAAACACGAGCATTTTCCTAAATGCAGCTATAACCCATCAAAAAATGAAGGTTTGTGAAAGGCGATAGAAAGACATGTATAGAATACATAACTACAGTGTAATCCATAATCGTATTCACCAAATTATATCCATGTCCCAAAAAAACTCTAACATGAGCGGTTTCCTAAATGCAGCTATAACTCAACAAAAAATGAAGGTTCATGAAATGTGATTAAAAATATGTGTACAAAATGCACAACCAAAATACAATCCACAATCGTAGTAACCAAAGTTGACCGATGGCCAACAAAAACTCAAACATCAGCGGTTTCATAAATTGACTATTACTCAGCAAAAAATAAAGGTTCACGAAAGGTGATAGGAGATACGCGTATAGAATGCACAACTACAGTGTAATCCACAAGCGTAGTCACCAAGGTTGATTGATGGCCCAAAATAGCTCAAACTCGAGTGGTTTCTGAAATGCGGCTATAACTGAAAAAAATGAAGGTTCGTGAAAGGCTATAAAAAATACACGTATAAAATGGACAACTACAGTGCAATCCACAATCATAGTCATCAATGTTGATAGATGGCCCACGAAAACTAAAAACACGAGTGGTTTCCTAAATGCGACTATAACTCAATGAAAAATGAAGGCTCACGAAATTGGATAGAAAATATGCATACAAATTCAAAAACTATAGTGCAATCCACAATCGTAGTCACTAAAGCTGATTGATTGCCTATGAAAACTCAAATACAAGCGGTTTCCTAAGAGTGGCTATAACTCAATAAAAAATGAAAGTTCAGGAAAGAGGATAGAAAATAAGCTTATATAATGCACAACTACAATGTAATCCACAAGTGTAGTCACCAAAGTTCATCGATGGCCCACAAAAACTCAAACATGAGTGGTTTCCTAACGCGGCTATAACTCCAAAAAAAATGAAGGTTCATGAAAGACGATAGAAAATACGCATATAGAATGGACAAATATAGTTCCATCCACTATCGTACTCACCAAAGTTGATTGATGGCCCACAAAAACTTAAAGATGAGTGGTTTCCAAAATGCAGTTATAAGTCAATGAAAAATGAATGTTCGTGAAAGGGGATAGAAAATACGTGTATAGAATTCACAACTACACTTTAATCCACAATCCATAAGCATAGAGAATTGAAGGTTCACAAAAAGTGATAGAGAATACACATATAGCATGCACAACTAACACATAATCCAGAAGCGTAGTCAACAATGTTGAATGATGGCCTACGAAACCTCAAACTCGAGCGGTTTCCTAAATGTGGCTATAACTCAACAAAAAATGAATGTTTGCCATAGGCGATAGAAAATACGAGTACAAAATCAAAAACTACAATACAATCCACAATCGTAGTCACCAAAGTTGATCGATGGCACATGAAAACTCAAACACGAGTAGTTTCCTAAATACTGCTATAACTCAACAAAAAATGAAGGTTCTCAAAAGCCTATAGAAAATACACGTACAGAATTGACAACTACAATGCAATCCACAATTGTAGTCACCTAAGTTCATTGATGGTCTATGAAAAATCACACGCGCAGTTTCCTAAATGGGGCTATCACTCAACAAAAAATGAAGGTTCGTGAAAGGAAATAGAAAATATGCATGCAGAATGGAGAACTACATTGCAATCCAAAATTTTAGTCACCAAAGTTGATTGATGGCCCACGAAAACTCAAACACGAGTGGTTTCCTAAATGCAAATATAACTCAACAAAAAATGAAGGTTCACAAAAGCCTATAGAAAATACACATATAGAATGCAAAACTAGTATTCCACAATCGTAGTCACCAAAGTTTATTGATGGACTACAAAAACTCAAACACGAGCATTTTCCTAAATGTGGATATAGTAAAATCCACAACTATAGTAAAATCCACAATCGTAGTCACCAAAGTTGTTTGATGACCCAAAAAAACTCAAACCTGAGTGGTTTCATAAATGCGGCTATAACTCAACAAAAAATGAAGGCTTGCTAAAGGCGATAAAAAATACATGTATAGAATGAACAACTACAGTGTAATCAACAAGCATAGTCACCAAAGTTGCTCAATGGCTCACGAAAACTCAAACTCAAGCGTTTTCCTATGTGTAGCTATAACTCAACAAAAAATGAAGGTTCGTGAAAGGAAATAGAACATACGAATACATAATGGAAAACTACATTTCAATCCACAATCATAGTCACTAAAGTTGATCAATGGCCTAGGAAAACTCAAACATGAGCTATTTCCTAAGTGTGGCTATAACTCAACAAAAAATGAAGGTTTGCGAAAGGAAATAGAAAATATGCGTATAGAATGCACAACTACAGTGTAATCCACAATCGTAGTGACCAAAGTTATTCTATGGCCCATGAAAAGTAAAACATGAATGTTTTCGTAAATGCGGCTATTACTCAAGAAAAAATGAAGGTTCATGCAAGGCGATTAAAAATATGCGTACAAAATTCACAACTATAGCTCAATCCGCAGTTGTAGTCACCAAAGTTAATTGATGACCTAGAAAAGATCAAAGACAAGCGGTTTCCTAAAGATGGCTATAACTCAATAAAAAATGAAGGATAATGAAAGGCGATAGAAAATAACTGTATAGAATAGACAACTACAATGTAATCCACAATTGTAGTCACAAAATTTGCTCGATGGCCCAAGAAAACTCAAATGCAAGCAGTTTCCTAAGTGCTTCTATAACTAAAAAATAAATAATTGTTCACTAGAGGTGATAGAAAATACATGAAAAAAATGGACAACTACATTGCAATCCACAATCGTTGTCACCAAAGTTGATTGATGGCCCACGAAAACTCAAACAAAAGTGGTTTCCTAAATGCCACTATAACTCAACAAAAAATGAAGGTTCACGAAAGGCGATAGAAAATACGTGTATAGAATGCACAAGTACAGTGTAATCCTCAAGCGTAGTCATCAAAGTTGATTGATGGCCCTCAAAAACTCAAACTTGAGCGGTTTCCTAAATGTGTCTATAACTCAAAAAAAATGAAGGTTCGCAAAAGGCGATAGAAAATACACATACATAATGGAAAACTAAAGTGCAATCCACAATCCTAGTCACCAATATTGATCTATGGCCAATGAAAAGTCAAACACGAGCGGTTTCCTAAGTGCAGCTATAACTCAAAGAAAAATGAAGGTTAGCGAAATGTGATAGAAAATACGTGTATAGAATGCACACTTATAGTGTAATCCACAATCGTAGTCAACAAAGTTGATTGACAACCCACGAACACTCAAACAAGAGCATGTTCCTAAATGCAGCTATAACTCAAAAAAAAATGAAGGTTCCTGAGAGGCGATAGAAAATGCGTCTATACAATGCACAACTACAGTGTAATCCACAATCATAGTGACTAAAGTTTAACGATGACCCACGAAAACTCAAACATGAGAGGTTTCCTAAATGGGGCTATAACTCACCAAAAAATGAAGGTTCACTAAAGGCGGTAGAAAATACATGTACAAAATGGACAACTACACTGCAATCTAAAATCGTAGTCACCAAAGTTGATCAATGCCCCATGAAAACTCAAACACGAGCAGTTTCCTAAGTGCGGCTATAACTCATTGAAAAATGAAGGTTCGCGAAAGGCAATAGGAAATACGCACATAGAATGCAGATGTACAGTGTACTCCACAATCGTAGTCACCAAAGTTGATCGATGGCTCACGAAAATCCAAACACAAGCATTTTCCAAAACGCGGCTATAAATCAACCAAAAAAGAAGGTTGATGAAAGGCGATTAAAAATATGTCTCCAGAATGCACAACTATAGTACAATGCACAATCGTAGTCACCAAAGTTGAACAATGGGCCAAAAAAAGTTAAACTTGAATGGTTTCCTAAATACTGCTATAACTCAACAAAAACTGAAGGTTCGTGAAAAGAAATAGAAAATGCATAGACAAAACTGATAAGTACAATGCAATCCAATATCATAGTCACCAAAGTTGATTGATGGTGCACGAAAACTCAAACAAGAGCGGTTTCTTAACTTCGGCCATAACTCAATGAAAAATGAAGGTTTGTGAAAGGCGATAGAAAATACACGTATAGAATGCACAACTACAATGTAATCCACAATCATAGTCACCAAAGTTGATTGATGGTCCACGAAAACTCAAACACGAGCATTTTCCTAAATGCAACTATAAGTGAACCAAAAATGAAGGTTCATGAAAGGTGATTAAAAATATGCGCACATAATGTACAACTAAAATACAATCCACAATCACAGTCACTAAATTTGACCTATGGTCAATAAAAACTCAGACATGAGTAGTTTCACAAATCGACTATAACTCAACGAAAAAATCAAGGTTAGCAAAAGGCGATAGGAGATAGGCATATAGAATACACAACTACAGTGAAATCCATAAGCGTAGCTACCAAAGTTGATCGATGGCCCACAAAAATTCAAACTCGAGTGGTTTCCTAAATGGGGCTATCACTCAACAAAAAATGAAGGTTCATGGAAAGTGATTAAAAATATGCGTACATAATGGATCACTATAGTAAAATCCGCAATGGTAGTCACCAATTATTGATGAGCCCAAAATATACTCATAATTTGGGTATCATGGTGTACTTTTAATACCCTTAGTTTTGTTGTTCATGGTAGTTTAAACTCTTTAGAAACCTTTTATTGGGGGATATCCTGTAGCAATACACTTTTATATTCCTGCAGCCTATCATGTTGATATGTCTATATTTATTACCCTGTTTGACTTCCCAAATGACTGGTATAACGCATGTAGTTTTTGAATGATGAAGTAAATTTGATATGTGATTAATAAATGAATATCGTGTAAGTTACCATGCATGTTTCCGTTCGCTTATGTTGCCTTGTGTTTCACAGGTTGTTGAAGAAAGTATGAACGAGTCAAGCGCAGCTGATCTCGACCTTGCAGTAAAGTCCATTTCCTGCATGACTTCAAGGAAGTTATTCTGGCGCCCTCTTTGACCGAAATTGTTGGGAAGGAATTTAAATGTCAATTAATTTGGAAAGAGGGGAATGTTGAATTCTCTCTGAATCGTGTTGAGCAGATAAGTTCATTTATTTAGTCCGTTCCTTGATTCCAGGATACATTTACATCCACATCTTTCTTTGTTAGGGTTAGTTATTTAGTTATTTTCCTGATTTAAATAAGTGTTCCTCTTGCGCGAGTGAGCAAGCATAACGAGATAGAAAGGATATCATGTAAAAGTTAGTATGATAATAAAAAGCAGAGTGTGTATGATAAGAGATAGAGTTTTGTGTTAGTTTTCATATGAACAGAACAATGTACACCATTCTGAGTTCAATCCTTGCATAATTAGTTGATGCTTGCTAAGGGGGCCCACTTAGTAAGTATCTGTAGTTAGTTAGTTAGTCGTTCATTTTCTGTTGATCATAAGTTAGAATTCATTCTTAAAGTTTTTGTGCAAACTATGTCTTATATTGTTCCTACAGCATCGGGAATCCATCCCTGTGTCTATTCCTGCAGCATAAGGCCAGTTCATATTTTGTTTCTCAGTTGCTAGTTGTTATGGTTTTTGCTTTGATTACGTTTAGAGAACTTTGCATTACCTTCCTGTAACATAGGTAGAATTCCTTTCAAGTATTTATTTTTGATAGGTTGTGACTGAATCTGGTTCTTAGTGCACATACAGTACTGCTCTATTTCAAGTATACGTTCCCTGGTTTGACAAGTAAATGAACGACCATGAAAAGATATTAGTCGCCTACTGGAATGTCCAATTCCCAGGATAGGTTTTGCCGTGATTTTTCATATCCTTTTGTGGGCACGACCATTTTTGGCACTGTTGCCAGGGATGATTTCAAGCTAAGAACCTGTCATAAGTCATTGTTAGTAGTAGTTTAGTCTGTTATTCAAGAATTTTCAAAATCCTTCAATTCACCATTCATTCTATTGTATGCATAGAAGAAGAGATGCTCTGGGAAGGTTCCTCCCTGAAAACCTATTTGTTGAATTTCCATTTGACCCAGCTGATGAAGAACCTGAGGAAAATCCATTTGCTCTGATACTTCAACAAGCAAATATGGCACGTAATCCTCCTCATCCACCTCCTGCTTTTGAGTTTCCCATTGTTGCCCAGCAAGATACTGATAACCTTAAAAATATTCCTTCTTCATTACTTCCCAAGTTCTATGGCCTAGTTACGGAGGACCCAGAAACTTTCTTGTTTGAGTTTGATATCCTTTGTCACGGCTAAGATTACACTTCAGATGCTCACAAGCTGAAGTTGTTTCCTTCCACTTTGAAGGAAGGAGCCCTTAGATGGTTCATGAGTTTGGGAAGAGATGTTGTTGATAGTTGGGTAGCCATGCAAACAATTTTTTTTGAGAAATACAAGGAATATTGTAAGAGTGGTAGTAAGGGAGACGATATATTTAGAATTCAACAAAAGGAGGATGAAAGCCTAGAAGACTATATCTCAAGATTCTTGTTTTCCCTGAAAAAGAATTCAGACCATATCTTAATGAAGAATCTCAGAAAATACTTTTTCTAAGGGGAATCAGTGATACTTGTATAGATGCCCTGGACCTGATGGGAGGAGGTGATATAACTCAACTACCTTGGGATGATATCAAGAAAATATGTCTCAACTACTCTCGAACAATTGTTAAGAAGGGTAGAGGTCATCAAGCCGCAGTGGGAAAGTCCTCTACTAATGGAGTTTCATGGATGAAGATCACAAATTTGTTGTCTGATTTCAAGCAGGATATCATAAACAACATGGCTACACAGTTGGATACTATACAAGCTCGAAAGAAACATGAGGAAGTTGAAGCAATCTTGGTTGAGTTCTGTCCACATTACAGATAGAAGAAACATGACTGCAAATGTAAGATAGTGGCTAACCTAGAGGCTAAGCAGCTACCTACTGACTTTAAGGTGGTAGAAAGTGATGATGACCAAGTATTCTTCGTTGCACAAAGGCGACCATGGGCTCAAAGATAAGGTATGCCTCAAGATCCTTTGACTTTTGGTAATCCTTATTCTAATTACAATAATCAGTGGCAACCTACATATGGCCCATCACAACCTTGGAATACTTCTCAACCTCACTAGCCTAGCTATCAGAATCCTCAATGGCAATCTCCTCAAGGAGGTTGGCAATAGCCACAAGGACAATGGACTCCACCCCCAAGTAACTAGTAGCAGAACCCTCAATGGAGAAGTCCATAGCAATGGAAAAACCAATCCCCTGCCTTCCTGCATCTTTAGTAGCCACAACCACAGGCCCTCATGCCACCTCCTGCAACACCTGCAGCAAATACTAGCCCTCCAAAACAAACGTCTATGCTTGCTCAACCATTGCCAAATCCTAATAATAAGCAGCAGTAGCAACAATAGCCTATGTATTCTGCAGAAATCAATCAGTATCCAGCTTATGCCTTGAATATTCATGATATCCATCTCTGATCTGGAACCACACTTCCTGCTCCACAGCCGCTTGTAATTACAGAGATTCTAGACTCTGCCTCTGAACAACTAACTGATACTGCAAAACATATACCTGTATCAAATACTGTCTCTAAGGAGCTTGTCCTGCAACATCAGACCAAACCGCCTTTTCCTTAGAGATTGCAAATTACTACATCAAATTCTATGGAAGAGCCTACCTTTGATATTTTGGATCAGTTGAAGAATGTACACTCAAATACCCCTTTTTCAGACCATTAAGGATGTCCCAATTTATGGAAAAGCCATTAAGGAGGCATGTTTGAAGAAACCAGGAAGAAAGAAAAATTATCCCCAAACTATCCATGTTCTAGGACAGTTGGAAGATATTATGTTAGGGAAGGTAGTCATTCCAAAATATACTGACCCTGGGAGTCCTATGGTACAAATAAATATTAATGGCCAAATAATAAGGAATGTTTTGATTGACCTTGGGGCAGCCATCAATGTAATGACCAAGAATACAATGGAGTATTTGAATATCTTAAACATTCGGTCTCTACCTACCGTCCTGCAGCTTGCTGATAGTTCCATAATAAAACCTGATGGAATGGTAGAAGATGTTATTATCATCCTTGAGTCTTGGGAATACCCAACAGATTTTACCATATTGTCCACTAAGGCCACTTTGGGAGGATATCCTATAATCCTAGGAAGACCATGGTTAGCCACATCTGATGCTTTTATAGGATGCCATTCTGGAGACATGACAATTTCTGATGGTCAGTCAAGAAAGAAATTGGCTTTATACCCACCTGCTCAGCCTCAGCCAGATTTGTCTCAACAAATTTGGCCATATTTAGGAGAGGAAACTAACGAAGTCAATTCATTGGCTCAGCTAATGATGCTGCAAAACTTATCTCTTTTCTCAGCTTCAGAGTGAGGATGACCTGCTTTTCAATATTTTGCAGTCCAATCCATGTTTGAGTAGCCCATTTGCTGTAAATAGCTCAGTCTTCAAAAGTGTCTCCTGCAACAACTAAATTCTGAGAACCTGTCGCCTGAATCTCCTGCCGTTTATCAAAATTTGCTTCCATCTGAAATACAGACACCAGCATTATCAGCAGCCTCCATGAATGATCTTATCAAACAAGTAGAAGTATCTCCAGGCCGTTGTCTGAATATCATTATAAGCTGCCTCAATCTCAACAAGTTGCCTTAGTCACAATGTTGCAAGAACAATATAGAGCTTTTGCATGGGACTATGGGGATATGAAGGGAATAGATCCTCAACTTTGTACTCATAGGATCTACATTAAGGAAGATTGTTTACCTATCAAGTAGCCTCAAAGAAGGATAAATCTGACACTTAGGGAAATAGTTAAAACAGAGCTTCAAAAATTGCTTGATGCTGGTTTTATCTACCCCATTTCAGACAGTCAATGGGTGTCTCCACTGGTGATTGTCCCTAAAAAAGGTGGAAAATGGAGAGTTTGTGTGGACTACAGGGAGCTGAACACAACAACTAAAAAGGATCATTTTCCATTGCCATTTGTTGACCAAGTATTAGACTCATTGTCTGGGAAAAAGTATTTCTCCTTTCTGGATGGATACAGTGGCTATAATCAAATAAGAATCACCCCTGAAGATCAAGACAAAACAACTTTTACCAGTCCATGGGGCACTTTTGCCTATTCTGTCTTACCTTTTGGACTGTGTAATGCACCTGCAACATTTCAAAGGGCAGTGATAAGTATTTTTGCTGATATTTCTCATGATTCTATGGAAATCTACATGGATGACTTCACTGCTTATGGAGTCACTTACAAAGAAGCATTAGCCAATTTGGAAAAAGTGTTGAAAAGATGTCAGGAGCAAAATTTGTCTTTGAATAGTGAGAAATGTTTCATGATGATGCAAGAAGGAATTGTTTTAGGCCATCATATCTCTCAAGTAGGAATTCAGGTTGATCCTACAAAAATAGAAGTTATTCTAATTTTTCCAACACCTACAAAGCAAAAGGATGTTAGAAGCTTCCTAGGACATGCTAGATATTATAAAAGATTCATCAAAGATTTCAACAAGATAGCCAGTTCACTATATGCCTTATTGACTAAGGATTCTGAATTTAGTTGAACTGAAGCCTGTGACAAATCTTTCCTACAACTTAAGAACTTTCTTACTCAAGCACCTGTTCTTCAAGGACCGAAGTGGAGTTTTCCTTTTCATATACACACAGATGCTTTTGATTATGCCATAGGGGCAGTTTTAGGACAGAAAAAGAATTCAATTGAACATGCCATATATTTCATTAGCAAAAACTTCCAAGGTCCTGAATTAAATTATACTGCCACAAAAAAAGAATTGTTAGCAGTTGTGTATGCTTTAAACAAGTTTTGACACTATGTCACTGGTTACCAAGTATTTTTTCATACAGACCATGCAACAATAAGGTACCTCATGAATAAACCTACCATATCTAGTAGATTAGCAAGATGGATCCTATTGTTGCAGGAATTTGATATCACAATCATAGATAAACCAGGATGGCTAATGTAGTGGCTGATTTCTTATCAAGGCTTCAAACGACTAATTTCAGAAAAGCCACCAGAAAGTTTAATGCTGGAGGACCAGCATCAGGTTAAGTACAAGGAAAATGATGAGCCCAAAATATGCTCATAATTTGGGTATCATGGTGTACTTTTAATACCCTTAGTTTTGTTGTTCATGGTTGTTTAAACTCTTTAGAAACCTTTTATATTCCTGCAGCCTATCATGTTGATATGTCTATATTTATTACCCTGTTTGACTTCCCAAATGACTTGTATAACACATGTAGTTTTTGAATGATGAAGTAAATTTGATATGTGATTAATAAATGAATATCGTGTAAGCTACCATGCATATTTCCGTTCACTTCTATTGCCTTGTGTTTCACAGGTTGTTGAAGAAAGTATGAACGAGTCAAGTGCAGCTTATCTTGGCCTTGTAGTAAAGTCCATTTCCTGCACGACTTCGAGGAAGTTATTCTAGCAAAGACTCTTTGACCGAAATTGTTGGGAAGGAATTTAAATGTCAATTAATTTGGAAAGAGTGGAATGCTGAATTCTCTTTGAATCACGTTGAGCAGATAAGTTCATTTATTTAGTCTGTTCCTTGATTCTAGGATACATTTACATCCACGTCTTTCTCTGTTAGGGTTAGTTAGTTAGTTGTTTTCCTGATTTAAATAAGTGTTCTTCCTACGTGAGTGAGCAAGCATAATGAGATAGAAAGGATATCATGTAAAAGTTAGTATGATAATAAAAAGTAGAGTATGTATGATAAGAAATAGAGTTTTGTGTTAGTTTTCATATGAACAGAACAATGTACACCATTCTGAGTTTATGAATGAAATTTGATGAAGTTCTGAGTTCAATCCTTGCATAATTAGTTGATGCTTGCTAAGGGGGCCCACTTAGTAAGTATCTGTAGTTAGTTAGTTAGTTGTTCATTTTCTATTGATCATAAGTTAGAATTCATTCTTAAAGTTTCTCTGTAAACTCAGTCTTATATTGTTCCTACAGCATCGAGAATCCATCCCTGCGTCTGTTCCTGCAACATAAGGCTAGTTCATAGTTTGTTTCTCAGTTGGTAGTTGTTATGGTTTCTGCTTTGATTACGTTTAGAGAACTTTGCATTACCTTCCTATAACGTAGGTAGAATTCCTTTCAACTATTTATTTTCGATAGGTTGTGACTAAAACTGGTTCTTAGTGCACATACAGTGCCGCTCCATTTCAAGTATACATTCCCTAGTTTGACAAGTAAATGAATGACCATGAAAAGATATTAGTTGCCTTCTAGAATGTCCAATTCCTAGGATAGGTTTTTCCATGATTTTCATATCCTTTTGTGGGCGCAACCAATTATATCGATGGCCCACGAAAATTCAAACACAAGCAATTTGATAACTGTAGCTATAACTCAACGAAAAGTGAAAGTTCACGAAAGCTAATGCAAAAGATGTATACAAAATGGACAACTATAGTGCAATCCACAATCGTATTCTCCAAAGTTGATCAATGGCCGACAAAAATTCAAACACGAGTGATTTCCTAAGTGTAGCTATAACTCAAAGGAAAATGAAATTTCAGCAAAGGCGATAGAAAATATGTGTATAGAATGCATAACTACAGTGTAATCAGTAGTCGGAGTCACCAAAGTTGATTGATGGCCCACGAAAACTCAAACATGAGAGATTTCCTAAATGCGTGTATAACTCAACAAAAATTGAATGTTCATGAAAGGGGATAGAAAATACGCCTATAGAATGCACAACTATAGTGTAATCTACAAGCGTAGTCACCAGTTTAGTAGATGGCCCACAAAAAACCAAACACGAGCGGTCTCCAAAATGTGGCTATACCTCAACAAAGAATAAAGGTTTTTCAAAGGCGATAGAAATTTAGCATTCATAAAGCAAAAAATATAGTGCAAACCACAATCGTAGACACCAAAATTGCTCGATGCCCATGAAAACTCAAACATGAGCGGTTTTAGAAATGCACCTATAACTAAAAAAAAAATGAAGGTTCACGAAAGGCGATACAAAATACGTGTAAAGAGTGGACAACTATAGTGCAATCCAAAATCATAGTCACTAAAGTGTATCGATGGCCCACGAAAACTCAAACACAAGTGTTTTGCTAATTGTGGCTATAACTAAATAGAAAATGAAGGTTCGCAAAAGGTGATTAAAAATATGCGTACAGAATGTGCAACTAGAGTACAATTAGAAATCGTATTCACCAAAGTTGATCGATGACCCATGAAAACTCAAACTCAAGTGGTTTCCTAAATACAGTTATAACTCAACAAAAAATGAAGATTCACGAAAGGCGATAGTTAATACACGTAGAATATGAACAACTATAGTGCAATCCAGAATTGTAGTCACCAAAGTTGGTCGAACGCCCACGAAAACTCAAACACGAGCGGTTTCCTAAATGCGGCTTAAACTCAATGAAAAATGAAGGTTTGCGAAAGGTGATAGAAAATACGCGTATACAATGCACAACTATAGAATAATCCAAAATTGTCGTCACCATTGTTGATTGATGGTCCATGAAAACTCAAACATGAGTTGTTTCCAAAGTGTGGCTAAAACTCAATAAAAAATGAAGGTTCGCGAAAGGAGATACAAAATATGCCTATAGAATGGGCAACTACAATGCAATCTACAATCATAGTCACCAAAGTTGATCGATGGCCTACGAAAACTCAAACAGGAGCGGTTTCCTAAATGTGGCTATAACTAAAAAAATGAAGGTTCGCGAAAGGTGATAGAAAATATGCGTACAGAATGGACATTTGTAGTACAATCCACAATTGTAGTCACCAAAGTTGATCGATGGCACAAGATAACTCAAACACGAGTAGTTTAATAAATGCGGGTATAACTCAACAAAAAGTGAAGGTTCGCAAAGGCAATAGAAAATAAGCATATAGAATGCACAACTACAGTGTAATCCACAATCGTTGTCACCAAAGTTAATATATGACCCACGAAAACTCAAACACGAATGTCTTCCTAAATACGGCTATAGTTGGACAAAAAATGAAGGTTCGTGAGAGGATATTAAAAATATGTGTATAGAATTCACAACCATAGTTCAATCCACAGTCATAGTCACCAAATTGATTGATGATAAAAAAAAAAAACTCAAACATGATAGGTTTCCTAAATGCAGCTACAACTAAACAAAAAATGGAGGTTCACGAAAGATAATAGAAAATATGCGTATAGAATGCACAACTACAAAGTAATCCACAGTCGTAGTCACCAAAGTTGATCAATGGCCCACGAAAACTTAAACATGAGCGTTTTCCTAAATGCAGCTACAACTCATCAAAAAATGAAGGTTCGTAAAAGCCGATTAAAAATATGTGTACAAAATGCACAACTACAGTATAATCCACAATGGCCCACAAAAAGTCAAACATGAGTGGTTTCCTAAATGCGGCTATAACACAACAAAAGTTGAAGGTTCAAAAAAGCCGATAGAAAATACACGTACAAAATGCACAACTACAATATAATCCACAAGTGTAGTCACCAAAGTTCATCGATGGCCCACAAAAAGTCAAACATGAGCAATTTCCTAAATGTGGCTATAACACAACAAAAAATGCAGGTTTGTGAAACGCAATAGAAAATTAGTTTTGAAAATGCACAACTACAGTGCAATACATAATGAAGGTTTGTGAAAGGAGATAGAAAATACGAGTACAGAATGAACAACTACAATGCAATCCACAATCGTAGTCATCAAAGTTGATTGATGGCTCAGGTAAACTCATAGACAAGCAGTTTCGTAAGTGCGGCTATAGCTCAATGAAGAATGAAGGTTCACAAAAGCTGATAGAAAATTCGCATAGAGAATGCACAACTACAGTGTAATCAACAAGCACAGTCACCAAAGTTGATTGACGGTCCACAGAAACTCAAACTTGAGCCATTTCCTAAATGAGGTTATAACTCAACAATAAATGAAAGTTCGCAAAAGGCAATAGAAAATACACATATAGAATGGACACCTATAGTGCAATCCACAATCCTGGTCACCAAAGTTGATTGATGGCCCACGAAAACTCAAACACGAGTGGTTACCTAAGTGTAGCTATAACTCAACGAAAAAAGAAGGTTCATGAAAGGCGATAGAAAATATGTGTATAGAATGCACAACTATAGTGTAATCCACTATCATAGTCACCAAAGTTGATTGATGGCCCACAAAAACTCAAACACGGGCGTTTTCCTAAATACGGCTATAACTCAACAAAAAATGAACGTTCGTGAATGATGATTAAAAATATCCATATAGAATGCACAACCAAAGTACAATCCACAATTGTAGCCACAAAAGTTGATTGATGGCCCACTAGAACTCAAACATGAGTGGTTTCCTAAATGTGGATATAACTCATCAAAAAGTTAAGGTTCATGAAAGGTATTTGAAAATACGCGTATAGAATGGACAACTACAATGCAATCCACAATCGTAGTTTCCAAAGATGAACGATGGTGACTACGATTGTCGATTGCACTGTAGTTGTGAATTTTGTACATGTATAGTTGTATTTAAGAAACTGCTCACATTTTAGTTTTAATGGGTTATCAATCAACTTTGGTGACTACAATTGTGGATTGCACTGTAGTTTTCCATTCTATATGCATATTTTCTATCACCTTTCGTGAACCTTCATTTTTCATTGAGCTATAGCCACATCTAGGAAACCGCTCATGTATGAGTTTTCGTGGGCTATCAACCAACTTTGGAGACTACAATTGTGGATTGCATTGTAGTTGTCCATTATGTACACATATTTCTTATCGCCTTTCGTGAACCTTCATTTTTTGTTGAGTTATACCCGCATTTAGGAAACCACTCATGTACTCGTTGATGGCCCATCGATCAACTTTGGTGACTACGCTTGTAGATTACACTATAGTTGATCATTCTATCCGCGTATTTTCTATCGCTTTTCATGAACCATTATTTCTTGTTGAGTTATAGCCAAATTTAGGAAACCACTCATGTTTGTGATTTTGTGGGCCATATATAAACTTTGGTGACTACAATTGTGGATTGTACTGTAGTTGTGCATTCTGTATGCATATTTTTAGTCGACTTCCACAAACCTTCATTTTTTTTTGAGTTATAGTAGCATTTAAAAAAACACTCATGTTTGAGTTTTCATGGGCCATCAATCAACTGTGGTGACTACGATTGTGGATTACAATATGGTTGTGCATTCTATATGCATATTTTCTATCGCCTTTCACGAACCTTTATTTTTCATTGAGTTTATAGTTGCACTTAGGAAACCGCTCATGTTTAAGTTTTTGTGTTCCATCGATTATGGATTACATTGTAGTTGTCTAGTATGTACATGTATTTTCTATCGCCTTTCGCGAACGTTCATTTTTTGTTGAATTATAGCCACATTAAGGAAACTGCTCTTGTTTGATTTTTGTGGGCCATTGATCAAATTTGCTGACTATGATTATGGATTGTAATGTAGTTGTGCATTCTATACACGTATTTTCTATCGCCTTTCGTGAACCTTCATTTTTTGTTTGAGTTATAGCCGCACTTTAGGAAACAACTTTGGTGACTACTTTTGTGGATTGCATTGTACTTACGCATTTTGTATGTGTATTTTCTATTGCCTTTTGCTAACCTTCATTTTTTGTTGAGTTATAGCAACATTTAGGAAAAAACTCATGTTTGAATTTTCGTGGGCCATAGAACAACTTTGGTGACTACGCTTCTGGATTACATTTTAGTTGTGCATTCTAAACCCATATTTTCTATTACCTTTTGTGAGCCTTCAATTTTTGTTGAGTTATAGCCACACTTCAGAAACTGCTCATGTTTGAGTTTATATGCACCATCGATCAACTTGATTACTACAATTGTGGATTGCACGTAATTTGTCCATTCTATATGCGTATTTTCTATTGCCTTTCACAAACCTTCATTTTTTGTTGAGTTATAGCCACATTTAGGAAACTGCTCGAGTTTGAGTTTTCCTGGGCCATCATTGAACTTTGGTGTCTACGATTAAGGATTGTACTGTAGTTGTGCATTTTGTAAGCATATTTTTAATCGCGTTTCACAAACCTTCATTTTTTGATGAGTTATAGCTGTATTTAGGAAACCGCTCATATTTTAGTTTTATGGGCGATCAATCAACTTTGGTGTAACCAATTTTGGATTACACTGTAGTTGTGCATTCTATACGCATATTTTCTATCACCTTTCACAAACCTTCAATTTTCGTTGAGTTATAGCCGCACTTAGGAAACTGCTCGTGTTTGAGTTTACGTGGGCCATTGATCAACTTTAGAGAATACAATTGTGGATTGCACTATAGTCGTTTAGTGTGTACACATATTTTCTATTACATTTCATGAACCTTCATTTTTTGTTGAGTTATAGCCACATTTAGGAAACTGCTTGTGTTTCAGTTTTCATGGGCCATCAATCAACTTTGGTGACTACTATAACTTAATGAAAAATGAAGTTTCACGAAAGGCGATAGAAATTATGCTTATAGAATGCACAACAATAGTGCAATCTACAATTGTAGTTGCAAAAGTTGTTTAATGGCACACGAGAACTCAAACATGAGCGGTTTGCTAAATGCAGCTATAACTCAAGAAAAAATGAAGGTTCATGAAAGGTGATAGAAAATATGCATATAAAATGGAATGCTAAAATGCAATTGACAATCGTAGTCACCAAAGTTGATCGATTGCCCAAGAAAACTCAAACACCAACGGTTTCCTAAGTGCAGCTATTACTCAATGAAAAATGAAGGTTTGGGAAAGGGATAGTAAATAAGCATATAGAGCACACAACTAGTGTATAATCCACAAGCATAGTCATGAAAATTGATCGATGGCCCACGAAAACTCAAACACGAGTAGATTCTTAAATGCGGCTATAACTCAAAAAAAACAAAGGTTCACAAAACTTGATAGAAAATACGCATTGATAATGGACAACAATAGTACAATCCACAATCGTAGTCACCAAAGTTGATTGATGGCCAACGAAAACTCTAACACGAGCGGTTTCCTAAATGTGGCTATAACTCAACAAAAAATGAAGGTTCACGAAAGGACATAGAAAATACAGGTACAGATTGGACAACTATAGCGAAATCCACAATCGTAGTCCTGAAAGTTGATCGATGGCCCACGTAAACTCAAATACGAGCAGTTTCCTAAATATGGCTATAACTCATCAAAAAAAAATGTTCATGAAAGGTGATAGGAAATACGTGTATAGAATGGACAACTGTAGTGTAATCCACAATTGTAGTCACCAAATTTCATTGATGGTCCACAAAAACTCAAACATGAACTATTTCCTAAATGTGACTATAACTCAACATAAAATGGAGTTTCATGAAAGGTGATAGGAAATAGGCGTACACAATGGACAACTACAGTGCAATCCAAAATCGTAACCACCAAAGTTGATCGATGGCCCACAAAATCCCAAACATGAGCGGTTTGCTAAATGTGGCTATAAGTCAACAAAAAATGAAGGTTCACGAAAAGCGATAGAAAATATGTGTACAGATTGGACAATAACAGTGCAATGCTCAATCGTAGTCACCAAAGTTGATCGATCGTCCACAAAAACTCAAATACAAGCAATTTCCTAAATGCAGCTATAACTCAACAAAAAATAAAGGCTTACAGAGAAAATACACACATAGTATGCACAACTATAGTGTAATCCACAAGCGTAGTCACCAAAGTTAATTGATGCTCCACAAAAACTCAAACACGAGAGGTTTCCTAAATGCGGCTAGCACTCAACAAAAAATGAAGGTTCATGAAAGGCGATAGAAAATTAGCATTCATAATGCAAAACTACAGTGCAATCCACAATCGTAGTCACCAAAGTTGATCAATGGCCCACAAAAACTCAAACACGAGCGGTTTCCTAAATGTGGCTATAACTGAAAAAAAAATTAAGGTTCACGAAAGGCGATAGAAAATATGCATACATAATGGACAACTATAGCGCAATCAACAATTGTATTCACCAAAGTTGATCACCGACCCACGAAAACTGAAACACAAGCAATTCCCTAAGTGCGGCTATAACTCAATGAAAAATTAAGGTTTATGAAAGGTGATAGAAAATACACATATAGAATGCACAACTATAGTGTAATCCACAATCGTAGTCATCAAAGTTGATCAATGTCCCACAAACACTCAAAATCGAGTGTTTTCCTAAATACGGCTATAACTCAACAAAAAATGAAAGCTTGTAAAAGCAATTAGAAATATGCGTACATAATACACACTTCAATACAATCCACAATCGTAGTCACCAAAGTTGATCGTTGGCCCCAAAAAACTCAAACATGAACGGTTTCCTAAATACAGCTATAACGCAACAAAAAATGAAGGTTCGGAAAAGGCGATATAAAATACATGTATAGAATGCACAACTACAGTGTAATCCACAATCATAGTCACCAAAGTTAATCGATGGCCCATGAAATCTCAAACATCAGCATTTTCCTATATGCTGATATAACTCATCAAATAGTGAAGGTTTCTGAAGGGGATTAAAAATATGTGTATAGAATGCACAACTTCAGTATAATCCACAATCGTAGTCACCAAAGGTGAATGATGGGCCACCAAAAGTCAAGCATTAGTGGTTTCCTAAATGCAGCTATAAGTCACCAAAAAATAAAGGTTCACGAAAGGTGATAGAAAATATGCATATAGAATTCTCAACTACAGTGTAATCCAAAAGCATAATAACCAAAGCTGATCAATGGTCCAAGAAAACTCAAAAACGAGCAATTTCCTAAATGCGGCTATAAATAAACAAAAAATGAAGGTTCTTGAAAGGCGATAGAAAATATGCGTACTCAATGGACAACTATAGTGCAATCCACAATCGTAGTCACCAAAGTTGATTCATGGCTCACGAAAAACTCAAACACAAGCAGCTTCATAAATGTGGTTATAACATAACAAAAAATGAAGGTTCACAAAAGGCTGTAGAAAATACACGTACAAAATGGACCACTCTAGTGCAATCCACAATTGTAGTCACCAAAGTTCATCGATGGCCCACAAAAACTCAAACTCGAGCGAACTCCTAAATGCGGCTATACCACAACAAAAAATGAAGGTTCATGAAGGGCGACAGAAAGAAGGCGTATAAAATACAGAAATACAGTGTAATCCACAATCATAGTCACCAAAATTCAAATATTAGTGGTTTCCTAAATGTGGCTATAACTCAACAAAAAATGAAGGTTAGCAAAAGGCGATAGAAAAGAAGCAAACCAAATGGAAAACTATAGTGAAATCCACAATTGTAGTTGCCAAAGTTAATCGATGGCCCAAAAAAACTCAATCACGAGTGATTTCGTAAATGCGGCTATAACTCAACAAAAAAATGAAGGTTCACGAAAGGTGATAGAAAATAAGCATATATAATGTACAACTATAGTATAATCAATAAGCATATAGTCACCAAAGTTGATCGATGGCCCACGAAAACTCAAACTCGGGAAGTTACCTAAATGCGGCTATAACTCAAAAAAAAATGAAGGTTCATGCAAGGAGATAGAAAATACACATACAAAATTGACAACTACAGTGTAATCAAATATCGTAGTCACCAAAGTTAATCGATACACACGAAAACTCAAACAAAAGTGGTTTCCCAAGTGCAGCTATAACTCAACAAAAAATGAAGGTGTGATCACGAAAGGTGATAGAAAATATTCACATAGAATGCATAACTATAGTGTAATTCACAATCATAGTCACCAAAGCTGATCGATGGCCCATGAAAAATCAAACACGAACGGTTTCCTAAATGCAGCTATAACTCAACAAAAAATGAAGCTTCACGAAAGTTGAAAGAAAATACATAGAAAGAATGGACAACTATAGTGCAATCCACTATCGTGGTCATCAAAGTTCATCGATGGCCCATGAAAGCTCAAACACAAGTGTTTTCCTAAATGAGGCTATAACTAAACAAACAATGAAGCTTCATGAAAGGCGATTAAAAATATACGCACAAAATGCGCAACTACAGTACAATCCAGAATCGTATTCGCCAAAGTTGATTGATGGCCCACGAAAACTCAAACTCGAGCGGTATCCTAAATGAGTCTATAATTCAGCAAAAACTGAAGGTTCACAAAAGGCCATAGTAAGTACACGTACAAAATGCACAACTACAGTGCAATCCAAAATCGTAGTCATGAAAGTTGATCAATGGCCCACGAAAACTCAAACATGAGCAGTTTCCTCAGTGCAGCTTAAAACTCAATGAAAAATAAAGGTTCAAGAAAGGTAATAGAAAATACGTGTATAGAATGCACAACTATAGTGTAATCCACAATTGTAGTCACCAAAGTTAATCGATGGCCCACGAAAACACAAACACGAGCATTTTCCTAAATGAAGCTATAACTCAATGAAAAGTGAAGGTTCGCGAAAGGTGATAGATAATACACATACAGATTGGACAACAACAGTGCAATCCACAATTGCAGATACCAATGTTGATTGATGGCCCACGAAAACTAGAATACGGTGGTTTCCTAAGTGCGGCTATAACTCCACAAACAATGAAGGTTCATGAAAGGCAATAGAAAATATGCATATAGAATGCACAACTACAATGCAATCCACAATTGTAGTCACCAAAGTTCATCGATGGCCCAAAAAACTCAAACATGAGTGGTTTCCTAAGCACGGCAATAACTAAGCAAAAAATGAAGGTTCACAAAATCCGATAGAAAATACTCGTGTACAATGCATTTTCCTAAATGTGGCTATAGCTCAAGAAAAATTGAAGGTTTGTGAAATGCGATAAAAAATATGCGTAAATAATGCGCAACTACAATACAGTACACAATCGTAGTCACCAAAGTTCATTGATGGCCCACAAAAACTCAAACATGACCGGTTTCCTAAATGTGGCTATAATTGAACAATAAATGAAGGTTCGCAAAAAATGATAGAAAATACATGAATAGAATGCACAACTATAGTGTAATCCATAATCGTATTCACCAAATTTTAGCGATGGCCCACAAAAACTCAAACACGAGTGGTTTCCTAAATGTGGCTATAACTCAACATAAAATGAAGGTTTGCGAATGCCGATAGAAAATACACATACAAAATGAACAACTACATGCAATCCATAATCATAGTCAACAAAGTTGATCGATGGCCTACGAAAACTCAAACACGAGCATTTTCCCAAATTAGGCTATAACTCAACAAAAAATGAAGGTTTACGAAAAGTGATGGAAAATACATGTATACAATGCGCAACTACAATGTAATCCACAATCGTAGTCACCAAAGTTGATCGATGGCCCACGAAAAACTCAAACACGAGCGGTTTCCCAAGTGCAGCTATAACTGAATGAAAAATAAAGGTTTGCAAAAGGCGATAGAAAATAAGCGCATAGAATGCAAAAACTATAGTGTAATCCACAATCGTAGTCACAAAAGTTGATTGAGGGCCCACGAAAACTCAAACATGAGTGTTTTCCTAAATGGGGCTATAACTCAACAAAAAATGAAGGTTTATGAAAGGCAATTAAAATATGCATACATAATGCAAAACTACAACACTATCCACAATGGTAGTCACCAAAGTTGATCGATGACCCACAAAAACTCAAACTCGTGCGATTTCCTAAAAGTGGTTATAACTCAACAAAAAATGAAGGTTCATGAAAGGCAATAGAAAATACGCGTACAAAATGGACAACAATAGTGTAATGCACAATCATACTCACCAAAGTTGATCGATGGCCCACAAAAACTCAAACACGATCGTTTCCTTAAATGTGGCTATAACTTAACCAAAAATGAAGGTTCGTGAAAGCCGATAGAAAATACACCTATCCAATGCACAACTATAGTGTAATCCACAATCATAGTCACCAAAGTTGATCGATGACTGACAAAAAATTCAAACACAAGTTGTTTCCTAAATGCGGTTATAACTCAACGAAAAATGAAGGTTCTCATAATTAGATAGAAAATATGTGTAATCGACAATTGTAGTAACAAAAGCTAATCGATGGCCCACGAAAAATCAAACACGAGTAGTTTTCTAAATATGGTTCCAACACAACAAAAAATGAAAATTCATGAAACGCAACAGAAAATTAGTGTCCATAATGCACAACTATAGAACAATTCACAATTGTAGTCATGAAACTTGATAGATTGCCCACAAAATCTCAAACATGGGCAGTTTCCTTAATCCGGCTATAATTCAACAAAAAATGAAGGTTCACGAAAGGCGATAGAAAATACACGTACAAAATGGACAACTAGAGTGCAATCCACAATCGTAGTCATGAAAGTTGATCAATGGCCCACGAAAAGTCAAACACGAGCGGTTTCCTAAATGTGGTTATAACTTAATGAAAAATCAAGTTTTGTCAAAGATGATTGTAAATATGTGTACAGAATGCACAACAATAGTACAATCCATAATCTTTGTCACCAAATTTGATTGATGGCTCACAAGAACTCAAATATAAGTGGTTTCCTAAATGCGGCTATAACTCAACAAAAAAGGAAACTTCACGAAAGGCGTTAGAAAAGACGTGTATAGAATACATGACTATAGTTAAATTCACAATCGTAGTCAAGAAAGTTGATCAATGGCTTAGAAAAACTCAAACACGATCATTTTCCTAAATGGGGCTATAACTTAATGAAAAATCAAGTTTCGTGAAAGACAATTATAAATATGCGTACAGAATGCACAACTATAGTACAATCCAGAATCGTAGTCACCAAATTTGATTTATGGCTCATAAGAACTCAAACATAAGTGGTTTCCTAAATGTGGCTATAACTCAACAAAAAATGAAAGTTCACGAAAAGCATTAGAAAATACGTGTATAGAATATATAACTACAGTGTAATCCACAATCGAAGTCACCAAAGTTGATTGATAGCCCACGAAAACTTAAACACGAGCGTTTTCCTAAATGCAGCTATAACAAAACAAAACTTGAATGTTCATGAAAGGCGATTAAAAAAAATGTGTACACAATGCACAACTATAGTAAAATCCACAATCATAGTCACCAAAATTGATTCATGTCCCACGAAAAACTCAAACTCGAGCGATTTCCTATGTGCAGACAGAACTCAATAAAAAATTAAGCTTCATGTAAGGTGATATCAAAAATATGCGTATAAAATGCACAACTACAATGTAATCCACAATCGTAGTCACCAAAGCTGATCTATGGCCCACAAAAACTCAAACTCGAGCATTTTCCTAAATGTACAGTCAATAACTCAACAAACAATGAAGGTTCGCGAAAGGTGATTAAAAATATGTGTATAGAATGCACAACTATAGTACAATCCACAATTTTAGTCACCAAATTTGATTGATGGACAATAAAAACTCAAACATGAGTGGTTTCCTAAATGCGGCTTTAACTCAACAAAAAATAAAGGTTTGCAAAAGGATATAGAAAATACATGTATAGAATGCATAACTACAATGTAATCCACAAGCGTAGTCACCAAAGTTGATCGATGGCCCACGAAAACTCAAACACGAGTGTTTTCAGAAATGCAGATATAACTTTTGAAAAAAATAAGTTTTTTGAAAGGCAATTAAAAATATACGTACATAATACACAACTACAGTGTATCCACAATCGTAGTCACCAAAGTTGATCAATGGCCCACATAAATTCATACATGAGCAGTTTCCTAAATGTGGCTATAACTCAACAAAAACTGAAGGCTCATGAAAGGCGCTAGAAAATCCGAGTATAGAATGCACAATTGTAGTACAATCCAAAATCGTTGTCACTAAAATTATCAATCGCCCACGAAAACTCAAATATGAGCGGTTTCCTAAATATGCCTATAACTCAACAAAAAATGAAGGTCTGTGAAAGCCAATAGAAAATAAGTGTATAGAATGTATAACTACACTATAATCCATAATTGTAGTCAACAAAGTTGATCGATGACTATCGAAAACTCAAACACGAGTGGTTTCCTAAATGCCTCTATATGTTAACAAAAAATGAAGGTTCGTGAATGGCGATAGAAAATACAGGTACATTATCAACAACTATAGTGTAATACACAATCATAGTCACCAAAGTTGATCGATAGCCCACGAAAACTCAAACACGAGCGGTTTCGTAAGTGAAACTATAACTCAACAAAAAATGAAGGTTCATAAAAAGCGATAGAAAATTTGAGTATAGAATGTACAACTACAGTGTAATCCACAATCGTAGTCACCAAAGTTGATCGTTGGCCCACGAAAACTCAAACACCAATGTTTTACTAAATGCGTCTATAACTCAAACAAAAATGAAGCTTCGTGAAAAGCGATAAAAAAATATGCATACAGAATGCGCAAGTATAGTTCAATGCACAATTATAGTCACCAAAGTTGTTTGATGACCAGCAAAAACACAAACTTGAGTGGTTTCCTAAATGCAACTATAACTTAACAAAAATTGAAGGTTCTCTAAAGGCAATAAAAAATATGTGTATAGAATGCACAACTACAGTGCAATCCAAAAGCTTAGTCACCAAATTTGATCAGTGGCCCATGAAAACTCAAACTTGAGTGGTTTCCAAAGTGTGGCTATAAATGAACAAAAACTGAAGGTTCGCGAAAGGAGATAGAAAATACACATACATAATGGACAACTACAATGCAATCCACAATATTAGTCACCAAAGTCTATTGATGGCCTACAAAAACTCAAAGATGAGCAATTTCCTAAATGTGGCTATAACTAAAAAAAAGTGAAGGTTCGCGAAAGGTGATAGAAAATACGTGTATAGAATCCACAACTACAGTGTAATCCACAAGTGTAGTCACCAAAGTTGATTGATTTCCCATGAAAATTCAAACTCGAGCAATTTCCTAAGTGCAGCTATAACTCAACAAAAAATGAAGGTTCACGAAAAGTAGTAGAAAATACCCATACAAAATGGACAACTATAGTGTGATCCACAATTGTAGTCACCAAAGTAGATCGAATGGCCCATTAAAACTCAAACACGAACGGTTTTCTAAGTTCAACTATAACTCAACGAAAAATGAAGGTTCACAAAAGGTGATAGAAAATACATGTATAGAGTGCACAACTATGGTGTAATCCACAATCGTAGTCACCAAAAGTGATCTATAGCCCACGAAAACTGAAACACGAACGTTTTCCCTAATGTGGCTATAACTCAACAAAAAATGAAAGTTTCTGAAAGGAGATTAAAAATATGCATATAGAATGTACAACTTAAGTATAATCCACAATCGTAGTCACCAAAGTTGATCGATGGCCCACAAAAACTCAAAGTCGACCAGTTTCCTAAGTATGGCTATAAGTTAACAAAAAATGAAGGTTCACAAAAGGCCCTAGAAAATACGTGTATAGAATGCATAACTACACTGTAATCCACAAGCATAGTCACTAAAGTTGATCAATGGCCAAAAAAATCTCAAAGTCGAGCAATTTCCTAAGTGTGGCTATAAGTCAACAAAAAATGAAGGTTTGCAAAAGGCGATATAAAACACACATAAAGAATGGACAAATATAGAGCAATCGACAATCCTACTCACCAACAGCAGTTTCCTAAGTGCACCTACAACTCAATGAAAAATGAAGGTTCATGAAAGCCAGTAGAAAATACGCATACAGAATGCACAACTATAGCGTAATCCACAAGTGTAGTCACAAAAATTGATCAATGATCCATGAAAACTAAAACATGAGCGGTTTCCTAAATGCTACTATAACTCTACAAAAAATGAAGGTTCAGGAAAGGTGATAGAAAATAAGAGTACAAAATGAACAACTACAGTGCAACCAACAATTGTAGTCACCAAAGTTGATCAATGGCCCATGAAAACTCAAACACAAGCGGTTTGATAAATGCGGCTATAACTCAACAAAAAATGAAGGTTCACAAAAGCTTATAGAAAATAAACATATAGAATGCACAACAATAGTGAAATCTCCAATCATAGTCACCAAAATTGATCGATGACCCACAGAAACTCAAACAAGAGCATTTTCCTAAATGTGGTGATATCTCAACAAAAAATGAAGGTTTGTGAAAGGTGATTAAAAATATGCGTACAAAATGTACAACTATAGTACAATGCACAATCATAGTCACCAAAGTTGATTGATGGCCCAAAAAAACACAAATATGAGTGACTTCTTAAATGTGGCTATAACTCAACAAAAAATGAAGGTTCGCGAAAAGCGATAGAAAATATGTGTATATAATGCATATAGTGTAATCCATAAACGTAGTCACCAAAGTTGATCGATGAAACACTAAAACTCATATTCGATTGGTTTCCTAAATGCGGCTATAACTCCACAAAAAATGAAGCTTCACGAAAGGCGATAGAAAATACGCATACAGAATGGACAAGTACAATGAAATCCACAATCATAGGCACCAAAATTGATCGATGGCCAATGAAAACTCAAACATGAACAGTTTTCTAAGTGCGATTGTAACTCATTGAAAAATGAAGATTCGCGAAAGGCGATAGAAATTATGCATACAGAATGTACAACTATAGTGCAATCCACAAGCATAGTCACCAAAGTTGATCGATGGCCCACGAAAACTCAGACTCAAGTGGCTTCTAAAATGCGGCTATAACTCAACAAAAATTGAATGTTCGTGAAAGGCGATAGAAAATATGCGTATATAATGGATAACTACAATGCAATCCACAATCATAGTCACCAAAGGTTCTCAATGGCCTACGAAAACTCTGAGACGAGCGATTTCCTAGATTGGGCTATAAGTTAACAAAAAATGAAGGTTCACAAAAGCTAATGGAAAATACACATATAATATGCGCAACTACAACATAATCCACAATCATATTCACCAAAGTTGATCGACGGCCCAAGAATACTGAAACACGAGCGGTTTCCTAAGTGTAGCTATAACTCAAAAAAAAATGAAGGTTCGTTAAAGGTGATTAAAAATATGCATACAAAATGCACATCTATATAGTACAATCTGCAATTTTAGTCACCAAAGTTGATCGATGGCCCATGAAAACTCAAACACGAGCAATTTCCAAACTGCAGCTATAACTCACCAAAAGAAGAAGGTTCGTGAAAGGGAATAGAAAATACACGTATATAATGCACAACTACACTATAATCCACAAGCGTAGTCACCAAAGTTGATCGATGGCCCACGAAAACTTAACCTCGAGTGGTTTGCTAAATGTGACTAAAACTCAACAAAAAATGAAGGTTCACGAAAGGCAATAGAAAATATGCGTAAAGAATGGACAACTATAGTACAATCCACAATTGTAGTCACCAAAGTTCATCAATGGCCCATGAAAACTCAAACACAAGCATTTTCCTCAATGCGGCTATAACTAAACAGAAAATGAAGGTTTGTGAAAGGTGATTAAAAATATGAGCACAAAATGCACGAATGCGTAACTATAGTACAATCCAGAATCGTATTCACCAAAGCTGATGAATGCCCCACAAAAACTCAAACATGAGCGGGTTTCTAAATGCAGCTATAAATTAAAAAAAATTGAAGTTTCACAAAAGGTGATAGAAAATACACGTATACAATGCACAACTATAGTGTAATCCGCAATCGTTGTCACTAAAGTTGATCGATGGCCAAAAAAAACACCAAATACGAGCGGTTTCCTAAAAGTGGCTATAACTCAACCAAAAATAAGGTTTGCGAAAGGAGATAGAAAGTACGCGTATAAAATGCACAACTACAGTGTAATCCACAAGAGTAGTCACCAAACTTGATCAATCACCCATGAAAACTCAAACTTCAGCGGTTTCCTAAATACTGCTATAACTCAACAAAAAATCAAGGTTCATGAAAGGTGATAGAAAATACACGTAGAGAATGGACAACTAGAGTGTGATCGACAATCGTAGTCACCAAAGTTCAAGTATGGCCCATGAGAACTCAAACACGAGCAATTTCCTAAGTGCAGCTATAACTCAACGAAAAATGAATGTTCGCCTAAGGCGATAGAAAATATGCGTATAGGATGCACAAGTACAGTGCAATCCACAAGTGTTGTCACCAAAGGTCATCGATGGCCCACAAAATCTCAAACACGAGCAGCTTCCTAAGTGCGGCTATAACTCAACAAAACATGAAGGTTCAAAAAAAGGAAATAAACATACGCGTAAACAATGCATAACTATAGTTTAGTCCACAATCATAGTCACCAAAATTGATCGATGGCCCATGAAAAATTCAAATACGAGCATTTTCCTAAATACGGCTATAATGAAACAAAAAATGAGGGTTCATGAATGGAAATTCAAAATATGCGTATAGAATATTCGACTACAATACAATCCATAATCGTAGTCACCAAAGTTGATCAGTGGCACACAAAAACTCAAATATGAGAGATTTCCTAAATGCAGCTATAACTCAACAAACAATAAAGGTTTGTGAAAGGCGATAGAAAATATGCGTATATAATTCATAACTGCAGTGTAATTCACAAGCACAGTCACCAAAATTGATCAATGGCTCAAGAAAACTCAAACTCGAGCAATTTCCTAAATGTGGCTATAACTAAAAAAAAATCAGGGTTTGTGAAAAGCGATAGAAAATATGTGTACATAATGCACAAATACAGTGTAGTCCACAATCGTAAACACCAAAGTTGGACGATGGGCCATGAAAACACAAACACAAGCGTTTTCCTAAATGCGGCTATAACTTAACAAAAAATAAAGGTTCGTGAAAGGCAATAGAAAATAGGCGTACAAAATGTACAACTAGAATACAATCCACAATCGTAGTGACCAAAGTTGATTGATGGCCCATAAAAATTCAAACACGAGCGTTTTCCTAAATGTGGCTATAAGTAAACAAAAAATGAAGATTCATGAAAGGAAATTTAAAATATCGTACATAATGCACAACTACAATACAATCCATAATCGTAGTCACCAAAGTTGATCGATGGCCCAAAAAAACTCAAACATGAGCGGTTTTTCTAAATGCATCTATAATTCAACAAAAAATGAATGTTAACGAAAGGCAACAGAAAATAAGCATATCGAATGCACAACTACAAGGTAATTCATAATCGTAGTCACCAAAGTTGATCAATGGCCCATGAAAACTCAAACATGAGCATTTTCCTAAATGTTGCTATAACTCAATAAAAATTGAAGGTTCGTAAAAGGTGACTAAAAATATGCATATACAATGCACACCTAAAGTACAATTCACAATCATAGTCACCAAAGTTGATTGATGGACCACAAAAACTCAAACATGAGCGGCTTCCTAAATGAGGCTATAACTCAACAAAAAATGAAGGTTTGTGAAAGGCGATAGAAAATACGCATATAGAATGCAGAACTACAGTGTAATCCACAAGCATAGTCACCAAAGTTGATCCATGGCAAACAAAAAACTCAAACTCAAGCGGTTTCCTAAATGAAGCTATAACTCAACAAAAAATGAAGGTTCACAAAAGGCGATAGAAAATATGGATACATAATGGATAACAGCACTGTAATCCACAATCATATTCACCAAAGTTGATCGATGGCCCATGAAAACTCAAACATGAGTTGTTTCATAAGTACGGCTATAACTCATTGAAAAATAAAGGTTCGCATAAGGTGATAGAAAATACACGTATAGAATGCACAACTATAGTGTAATCCACAATCGTGCTCATCGAAGATGATCAATGGCCCACGAAATCTCAAACATGAGCGTTTTCCTAAATGCAGCTATAACTTAACAAAAAATGAAGGTTCATGAAGGGCAATTAAAAATATGCGTATAGAATGCACAACTATAGTACAATCCAATCATAGTCAAAAAAGTTGATTGTTGGCCCACAAAAACTCAAACATGACTGATTTCTTAAATGCGGCCATATCTCAACAAAAATGAAGGTTTGCAAAAGGTGATAGAAAATATACGTATAAAATGCACAACTATAGTTCAATCCACAAGTGTAGTCACCAAAGTTGTTCGATGGCCCACAAAAACTCAAACACGAATGGTTTTCTAAATGTGGCTATAACTCAAGAAAAAATAAAGGTTTGTGAAAGGCGATAGAAAATTAGCTTTCATAATGCACAACTACAGTGCAATCCACAATCGTAGTCACCAAAGTTGATCAACGGCCCATGAAAACTAAAACTCGAGCAATTTCCTAAATATGGCTATAACTCAACAAAAAATGAAGGTTCGCAAAAGGCAATAAACAACACACGTACAAAATGCACCACTACAATGTAGTCCACAATCATAGTCACAAAAGCTGATCGATTGCCCATGAAAACTCAAACACGAGCGATTTCCTAAACACAACGAAAATTGAAGGTTCACGATAGGTGATTGAATATACATGTATAGAATGAACAACTATAGTGTAATCGACAATCGTAGTCACTAGAGTTGCTCGATGACTCACAAACACTCAAATACGAGCAGTTTCTTTAATACGGCTATATTTCAACAAAAAAGTAAGGTTCACAAAAGGAAATAGAAAATACCTGTACAAAATGGACTTCTAGAGTGCAATCCACAATTGTAGTCCTCAAAGTTTATCGATGGCCCACGAAAACTCAAACACGAGCGGTTTCCTAAATGCGGCTATAACTCAACGAAAAATGAAGCTTCGCAAAAGGGGATAGAAAATACACGTATAGAGTTCACAACTATAGTGTAATCCACAATCCTAAATACAACAATACCTTAACATAAACTGAAGGTTCCTGAACTACAATTAAAAATATGTGTACGTAATGCACAACTACAATGTAATCCACAAGCGTAGCCACCAAAGTTGATCGATGGCCCACAAAAACTCAAACACAAGTGATTTCCTAAATGCGGCTATAACTCAAGAAAAAATGAAGGTTAGCTAAAGGTGATAGAAAATTAGCGTTCATAATGTACAACTACAGTTTTATCCACAATCGTAGTCACCAAAGTTGATTAATGGCCCACGAAAACTCAAATACAAGTCGTTACCTAAATATGGCTAAAACTCAACGAAAAATGAAGGAACGCGTAATGGGATTGAAAATACGCATCAACACGATAGAAAATACACGTACAAAATCGAGAACTAGTGTAATCCACAATCGTAGTCACCAAAGTTGATCGATGCCCCACAAAAAGTCAAACTCGAGCGGTTCCAAAATGCGGCTATAACTCAAAAAAAAATGAAGGTTCACGACAGGTGATAGAAACTATGCGTAGAGAATGAACAACTGCAGTATAATCCCCAATCGCAACCACCAAAGTTGGTTGATGGCCCATGAAAACTCAAACGCGAGCGGTTTCCTAAGTGTGGGTATAACTCAATGAAAAATGAAGGTTCATGAAGGGCGATAGAAAATATGCATATAGAATGCGCAACTATAGTGTAATCCACAATCGTAGTCACCAAAGCTCACTAATGGCCCATGAAAACACAAACACAAGCATTTTCGTAAATGCGGCTATAACTCAACAAAAAGCAAAGGTTTGTGAAAGGCGATCAAAAATATGCGTACAGAATGCACCACTATAGTACAATCCACAATCGTAGCCACCAATGTTGATTTATGATGGCCCACAAAAACTAAAGCATGACTAGTTTCCTAAATGTGGCTATAACTCAACAAAAAATGAAGGTTCACTAAAGGCAATAGAAAATACAAGTATAGAATGCACAACAACAGTGTAATCCACAAGCATAATCACCAAAGTCAATCGATGCACCACAAAAACTAAAACACGAGCAGTTTCCAAAATGCCAATAACTCAACAAAAAATGAAGATTTGCGAGAGGCGATAGAAAATTAGTGTTGATAATGCACAACTACAGTGCAATTCACAACGTAGTCACCAAAGTTAATCGAGGACCCACGAAAACTCAAACATGATAAGTTTACTAAATGAGGCTATAACTTATCAAAAAATGAAGGTTCAACAAACGCGATAGAAAATATGCATACAAAATGAACAACTACAATGTAATCCACAATCGTACTCATCAAAGTTGATTGATGACCCAAGAAAACTCAAACACGAGCGATTTCCTAAGTGCAGCATGAACTCAACAAAAAATGAAGTTTCGTGAAAGGCGATAGAAAATTCGCATATAGAATACACAACAATAGTGTAATCCATAATCGTAGTCATTAAAAGTTGATCGATGGCCCAAAAAAACTCAAACACGAGTGTTTTGCTAAATGTGGCTATAAGTAAAAAAAAAATGAAGGTTTTTCAAAGGCGATTAAAAATATGTGGACAGTATGCACAACTACAGTATAATCCACAATCATAGTCAGCAATGTTGATTGTTGGCCCACAAAAACTAAAAATTGAACTGTTTCTAAATTGCAGCTATAACTCAACAAAAAATTAAGGTTTGCAAAAGGTGATAGAAGATACAAGTAGAGAATGGAAAAATATAGGGAAATCCACACTTGTAGTCACCAAAGTTGATCAATGACCCATGAAAACTCAAACACGAGCAGTTTTCTAAGTTCAACTTGAACTCAACGAAAAATGAACGTTCCCAAATGACGATAGAAAATACGCGTACAAAATGCACAACAATAATGTAATCCACAATCATAGTCACCAAAATTGATAGGACGCCCATAGAAACTCAAACATGAGCATTTTCCTAAATGGGGCTACAACTCAACAAAAAATGAAGGTTCATGAAAAGTGATTCAAAATATGTGTACAAAATGCACAACTACAATATAGTCCACAATCGTAGTGACAAAAGTTGAACGATCGCCCATAAAAACTAAAACATGATCGGTTTCCTAAATGTGGCTATAACTAAACAAAAAATGAAGGTTCGCGAAAGGTGATAGAAAATACACGTACAATATGGACAACTACAGTGTAATCCACAATCGTAGAAACGAAAGTTGATCAATCGCCCACAAAAACTCAAACATGAGTGGTTTCCTAAGTGAGGCTATAACTCAATGAAAAAATGAAGGTTTGAGAAAGGTGATAGAGAATACACATATAGAATGCACAACTACTGTGTAATCCACAATCGTAGTCACCAAAGTTCATTGATGGCCCATGAAAACTCAAACACGAGCATTTTCCTAAATGCGGCTATAACTCAACAAAAATGAAGGTTTGTGAAAGGCGATTAAAAGTATGCATATAAAATGCACAACTACAGTACAATCCACAATCGTAGTCACCAAAGTTTATTAATGCCCCACAAAAACTCAAACATAAGCAGTTTTCTAAATGCAGCTATAACTCAACAAAAAATGCAAGTTTGTGAAAGGCGATAGAAAATTAGTGTTCATAATGCCCAAGTACAATCCACAATCGTAGTCACCAAAGTTGATCAATCGCCCAAGAAAACTCAAACACGAGCCTTTTCATAAATGCGGGTATAACTCAACAAGAAGTGAAGATTCATGAAAGGCGATTAAAAATATGCATACAGAATGCACAACTACAGCACAATCCACAATCATAGTCACCAAAGTTAATTGATGCACCACAAAAAGTCAAACATGATCGGTTTCCTAAATATAGCTATAACTATAAAAAAATGAAGGTTCACGAAAGGCGATAGAAAATAAGGCTATAGAATGCACAACTAAAGTGAAATCCACAAGCGTAGTCAACAAAGTTGATCGATGGCCGACGAAAACTCAAACTTGCTCGGTTTCCTAAATGTGGCTATAACTCAATGAAAAAATGAATGTTCGCGAAAGGTAGTAGAAAATACGCTTAATTATTGCACAACTATAGTCCAATCCAAAATTGTCATCACCAAAGTTGTTGGATGGCCCATGACAACTCAAACACAGGTGGTTTTCTAAGTGCAAAAAATGAAGCTTCGTGAAAGGTGATTAAAAATATGAATACAAAATGCACAACTACAGTACAATCCACAATTCTACTCACCAAAGTTGATTGATAGACTACAAAAATGCAAAAATGAGTGATTTCCTAAATGCGGCATAACTAAACAAAAAATGAATGTTCATGAAATGCGATAGAAAATATGTGTATAGAATGCACAACTACAGCATAATCCACAAGTGTAGTCACCAAAGTTGATTGATGGCTCACGAAAAATTCAAATAGGAGTGGTTTCCTAAATGTGGCTATAACTTAACAAAAAATGAAAGTTCACGAAAGGCGATAGAAAATACTTGCACAAAATGGACAATTACGGTGCAATCCACAATCGTAGTCAACAAAGTTGATCAACGGCCCACGAAACTCAAACACAAGAGTTTTCCTAAATGTGGCTATAACTAAACAAAAAATGAAGGTTCGTGAAAGGACATTAAAAATATGCATAAAAAATACGCAACTAAAATACAATCCATAATTGTAGTCACCAAAGTTGATCGATGGCCCAAATAAACTCAAACATCAGCGGTTTCTTAAATGCAGCTATAACTCAACGAGAAAATGAAGGATCGCGAAAGGAAATAGAAAATAAGCATATAGAATGCACAACTACAGTGTAATCCACAAGCGTAGTCACCAAAGTTGATTAACGGCCCACGAAAACTCAAACACGAGCATTTTACTAAATGTAGATACAACATAACAAACAATGAAGGTTCATGAAAGGCAATTAAAAATATGTGTACAAAATACTTAACTACAGTGCAGTTCTTAATCGTAGTCACCAAACTTAATCGATGGCCCAAGAAAACTCAAACACGAGCAATTTCGTAAATGCGGCTATAACTCAACAAAAAATGAAGGTTTATGAAATGCGATAGAAAATACACGTATAGAATGCACAACTATATTGTGATATGCAAGTGTAATAACCAAATTTGATCGATGGACCATGAAAACTTATACTCGAGCGATCTCCTAAATGCGGCTATAACTCAACCAAAAATGAAGGTTTCTGAAAGGCGATAGAAAATACACGTATAAAATGCATAACTATAGTGTGATCCACAAGTGTGATCACCAAGGTTGATTGATGGCCCACGAAAACTCAAACTCGAGCAGATTCCTAAATGCGGCTATATCTCAACAAAAGACAAACATAGTCAACAATCCACAATCATAATCACAAAAAATGAACGTACAAAATGGACAACTACAGTGCAATCCACAATCAAAGTCACCAAATTTCAGCAAATTCCTCAATGCAGCTATGACTTAAAGAGAAATGAAGGCTCGTGAAACGCGATAGAATTTATATGTGTATAGAATGCACAACTATACTGTCAACCACAATCTTTGTCACGAAAGTTGATCGATGGCAACGAAAACTTAAGCACGACTGTTTTCCTAAATGCGTCTGTAACTCAACAAAAAATTAATGATCATGAAAGGCGATTAAAAATATGGGTACAAAATGCAAAACTACAGTACAATCCAAAATTGTAGTCACCAAAGTTGATCAAAGACCCACAAAAATTCAAACATGAGCGGTTTCCTAAATGGAACTATAAGTCAACAAAAA
The DNA here is from genome assembly GCA_007258455.2 of Sequoia sempervirens. Lineage (NCBI taxonomy): Eukaryota > Viridiplantae > Streptophyta > Pinopsida > Cupressales > Cupressaceae > Sequoia > Sequoia sempervirens. The sequence continues at coordinate 42,355 of VDFB02045174.1, read as the reverse complement.
ATGAAGTTTCATGAAAGGCAATAGAAAGTACGTGCATAGAATGGACAACTGCAGTGCAATCCATAATCATAGTCACCAAAGTTGATCAATGGCCCACGAAAACTCAAACATTAGCGGTTTCCTAATGTGGCTATACCTCAACAAAAAATAAAGGTTCACAAAAGGTGATAGAAAATATGAATACAAAATGGACAACTACAGTACAATCCACAATCGTACTCACCAAAGTTGATCGATGCCCCGCGAAAACTCAAACATGACTGTTTTCCTAAATGCCCTCAACAGAAAATGAAGATTAAAGAAACGCGGTTAAAAATATGCGTACATAATGCACAACTATAGTACAATCCAGAATCATTCTCATCAAAGATGATCGAGGGCCCATGAAAACTAAAACTCAAGTGGTTTCCTAAATGTGTCTATAACTCAACAAAAAATAAAATTTCGCAAAAGGCAATAGAAAATATACCTACAAAATTGACAACTACAGTGCAATCCACAATAATAGTCACCAAAGTTGATCGATAGCCCACAAAAACTCAAACACGAGTGGTTTCCTAAGTACAACTATAACTCAAACAAAATGAAGGTTCATGAAAAGTGTTAGAAAATATGCGTACAAAATGCACAACTACAGTGTGATCCATAATCGTAGTCACCAAAGGTGATCGATAGCCCAGGAAATTTGAAACGTGAGTGTTTTTCTAATGCGTCTATAACTACAAAAAAAATGAAGGTTCAACAAAGGTGATAGAAAATATGCGTACAAAATCGACAACTACAATGCAATCCACAATCATATTCATCAAAGTTGATTGATGGCCCATGAAAAATCAAACACGAGCGACTTCCTAAGTGCAGCTATAACTCCACAAGAAATGAAGTTTCACGAAAGGCGATAGAAAATACGCATATAGAATGCACAACAACAATCTAATCCACAATCGTTCTCACCAAAGTTGATCAATGGCCCACGAAAACTCAAACACGACCGTTTTGCTAAAGCCAATTAAAAATATGTGGATAGGAAGCAGAACTACAGTATAATCCACAATCGTACTCACGAATGTTGATTGATGGCCCACAAAAACTTAAAAATGAGCAGTTTCCAAAATGCAGCTATAACTCAACAAAAATAGAAGGTTTGCAAAAGGCGATAGAAGATACACGTAAAGAATGGACAACTACAGTGCAATCCACACTCGTAGTCACCAAAGTTGAATGATGGCCCATGAAGCTCAAACACGAGCAGTTTCCTTAGTGCATCTTGAACTCAACAAAAAATGAAGGTTCGCAAAAGGCGATATAAAATACACGTACAGAATGTACAATGACAATGTCATCCAAAATCGTAGTCACAAAAATTGAGTCAACGCCCATAAAACTCAAACAAGAGCATTTTCCTAAATGAGGCTAAACTCAACAAAAAATCAAGGTTCATAGAAAATGATTCAAAATATGTGTACAAAATGCACAACTACAGTACACTCCACAATCGTAGTCACCAAAGTTGATTGATGGCCCAAAAAAACTCAAACATGATCAATTTGCTAAATGTGGCTATAACTGATCAAAAAATGAAGGTTCACGAAAGCTGATAGAAAATACATGTACAGTATGGACAACTACAGTGCAATCCACAATCATAGTCACCAAAATTGATCTCGATTGCCCACAAAAATTGAAACACGAGTGGTTTCCTAAGTGTGGCTATAACTCAACGAAAAATGAAGGTTCAAGAAAAGCTGATAGATAATACACGTATAAAATGCACAACTATAGTGTAATCCACTATAGTAGTCACCAAAGTTCATCGATGGCCCACGAAAACTCAAACATGAGCATTTTCCTAAATGCGGCTATAACTCAACAAAAAATGAAGGTTTGTGAAAGATGATTAAAAATATGCATGCAAAATGGACAACTACAGTACAATCCACAATCGTAGTCACCAAAGTTCATTAATGCCCCACAAAAACTCAAACATGAGCGGTTTTCTAAATGCAGCTATAACTCCAGAAAAAATGAAGGTTCATGAAAGGCGATAGAAAATATGTGTATAGAATGCAAACCTACAGTATAATCCTTATGCATACTCACCAAAGTTGATCGATGCCCCACAAAAACTCAACTACGAGCGGTTTTCTAAATGCAGACATAACTCATCAAAAAATCAAGGTTCACAAAATGCAATAGAAAATATGTGTACAAAATGGACAACTACATTGAAATCCACAATTATAGTCAACAAAAATGATCGATGGCCCATGAGAACTCAAACACGAGCAGCTTCCTAAATGCATCTATAACTCAACAAAAAATGAAGGTTCATGAAAGGCGATAGAAAATACGCGTACAAAATGCACAACTATAAAGTAATCAACAAGCGTAGTCACCAAAGTTGATCGATTGCCCATGAAAACTCAAACTCAGGAGGTTTCCTAAATGTGGCTATAACTCAAGCAAAAGTGAAGGTTTACCAAAATCGATAGAAAATACACGTAGAAAATGGAAAACCACAATGCAATCCACAATCGTAGTCACCAAACTTGATCGATGACCAACAAAAACTAAAACGTGAGTGGTTTCCTAAATGTGGCTATAATTCAACAAAAAATGAAGGTATGAGAAAGCCGATAGAAATTATGTGTAATAGAATGCACAACTAAAGTGAAATCGACAAGCGTAGTCACCAAAATTGATCAATGGCACACAAAAACTCAAAAAAAAGCAGTTTCCTAAATGTGGCTATAACTCAACAAACAATGAAGGTTCGTGAAAGGCGATAGAAAATAAGTGTTCATAATGCACAAATACAGTGCAATCCACAATCGTAGTCACCAAAGTTGAGCGATGGCCCATGAAAAATCAAACATGAACTGTTTCCTAAATGCGGCATAACTCAACAAAAAATGAAGGTTTGCGAAAGCCAATACAAAATATGCATACATAATAGACAACTACAGTGCAATCCACAATCCTAGTCACCAGAGTAGATCGATGGCCCATGAAACTTCAATTTGAGCGGTTTCCTAAATACGGCTATAACTCAACGAAAAATGAAGGTTCACGAAAGGTGATAGAAAATACGCGTATAGAATGGACAACTACAGTGCCATCCACAATCATAGTCACCAAGGTTGATCAATGGCCCACGAAAACTCAAACACGAGTGGTTTCCTTAGTGCAACTATAATGCAAGGAAAAATAAAGGTTGATTGGTGGCCCACGAAAACAAAAACACGAGCAGTTTCCTATGTGTGGCTATAACTTAACAAAAAATAAAGGTTTGCAAAAGGCAATTGAAAATATGCGTATACAATAGACAACTACAGTGCAATCCACAATCGTAGTCACCATTGTTGATAGATAGCCCAAAAAAACTCAAACACGAGCGGTTTCCTAAGTGCGGCTATAACACAACAAAAAATAAAGGTTCGCAAAAAGCGATAGAAAATTAGCATTCATCATGCATAGCTTCAATGCAATTCACAATTTTAGCCACCAAAGTTGATCGATGGCCTATGAAAACTAAAATACAAGTGGTTACCTAAATGTGGCTATAATTCAATGAAAAATTAAGCTGCACGAAAGGGGATAGAAAATACAACTGAAGAATTCACAACTATAGTGCAATCCACAATCGTAGTTACCAAAGTTGATCGACGGCCCACGAAAATGAAAATGCGAGCGGTTTCCTAAATGCGACTATAAGTCAACAAAAAATGAAGGTTTGTGAAACGCGATATAAAATATGCGCATAGAATGTACAACTATAGTGCAATCCACAATCGTAGTCATCATAGTTGATCGATGTCCTACGAAAACTCAAATACGAACGGTTTCCTAAATACAACTATAACTCAATAAAAAATGAAGGTTTGTGACAAGCAATTAAAAATATGCATACAAAATGCATAGCTAGAGTACAATCCACAATCAGAGTCACCAAAGTTGATCGACGCCCCATGAAAACTCAAATACAAGCGGTTTCCTGGATGTGGCTATAGTTAAAATGAATAATGAAGGTTCATGAAAGGCGATACAAAATAAGCGTACAAAATGGACAACTATAGTGCAATCCACAATCGTAATCACCATAGTGGATCAGTGACCCAAGAAAACTCAAATACAAGTGGTTTCCTAAGTGCGGCTATAACTCAATGAAAAATGAAGGTTCATAAAGGGCGATATGAAACATGTATATAGAATGCACAACTATAGTGTAATCCACAATCGTAGTCCCCAAAATTGATCGATGGCCCACAAAAACTCAAAACATGAGTGTTTCCCTACATGCGGCTATAACTCATCAAAAAATGAAGGTTCGTGAAAGACGATTAAAAATATGGGTACAAAATACATAACTATAGTACAATCCACAATCATAGTCCCCAAAGTTGATCGGTGGCCAAAAAAAACTCAAAACATCAGCGTTTACCTCCATGCAGCTATAACTCAACAAAAAATGAAGGTTCGTGAAACACGATTAAAAATATGGGTACAAAATGCATAACTATAGTACAATCCACAATAGTAGTCACCAAAGTTGATAGATGGCCCAAAAAAATTCAAACATGAGTGATTTCCTAAATGTGGCTATAATTCAACAAAACATGAAGGTTTGTGAAAGGAAATTAAAAATATGCATATAGAATGAACAACTACAGTCCAATCCACAATCGTATTCACCAAAGTTGATTGATGGCCCACAAAAACTCAAACATGAGTGGTTCGCTAAATGCAACTATAACTCAACAAAAATGAAACTTCGTGAAAGGTGAACATATGCACTTAGAATGCACAACGACAGTGTATTCCACAAGCATAGTCACTTAAGCTTATCGATGGCCCACAAAAACTCAAACCCAAGTAGTTTCCTAAATACGACTATAACTCAACAAAAAAAGAAGGTTTGCGAAAGGCAATGGAAATTATACGTATAGAATGGACAACTACATTGCAATCCACAATCGTATTCACAAAGTTGAACGATGGCCCACAAAAACTCAAACACGAGTGGTTTCCTAAGTGTGGCTATAACTCAACAAAAAATTAAGGTTCGTAAAAGGAGATAGAAAATATGCCTATAGAATGCACAACTATAGTGTAATCCACAATCATAGTCACCAAAGTTGATCAATGGCCCATGAAAACTCAAACACGAGCGTTTTCCTAAATGTGTCTATAACTCAAAAATAAATAAATGTTTGTGAAAAGCGATTACAAATATGCATACAAAATGCACAATTACAGTACAATCCATAATCTTAGTCACCAAAGTTGATTGATCGCCCATGAAAACTCAAACATTAGTAGTTTCTTAAATACGAATATAACTCAAAAACTGAAACTCGAGCAGTGTCCTAAATGCGGCTATAACTCAACATAAAATGAAGGTTAACGAAAGGCAATTGGAAATACGCTTAAAGAATAGACAACTACAATGTAATCCACAAGCGTAGTCACCAAAGTTGATTGATGGCCCACAAAAACTCAAACACGAGAGGATTCCTAAATGCGGGTAAATGCGGCTATAACTCAAGAAAAAATAAAAGTTCATGACAGTCGATAGAAAATTAGTGTTCATAACGCACAAATACATTGCAATCCACAATCGTAGTCACCAAAGTTTATCGATGGCCCACGAAAACTCAAACACGAATGTTCTCCTAAATGCAGCATTTAGGAAATCGCTCGTGTTCGAGTTTTCGTGGGCCATCAATCAACTTTGGTGACTACGATTGTGGATTGCACTGTAGTTGTCTATTCTTTAAGCGTATTTCCAATCGCCTTTCGTTAACCTTCATTTTATGTTGAGTTATAGCCGCATTTAGGACACCGCTCGAGTTTCAGTTTTTGAGGGCCTTTGATCAACTTTGGTGACTATGCTTGTGGATTGCAATGTTGTTGTCCATTCTATACGCTTATTTTCTATCGCCTTTAGCAAACCTTCATTTTGTGTTCAGTTATAGCCCCATTTAGGAAACCGCTCGAGTTTGACTTTTCGTGGGACATCGATCAACTTTGGTGACTACACATTGTGGATAACAATGTAATTGTGCATTCTATACTCGTATTTTCTATCACATGTCACGAACCTTCATTTTTCTTGAGTTATGGCCACATTTAAGAAACAGCTCGTATTTGAGTTTTCAAGGACCATCAATCAACTTTGGTAACTAAAACTATGGATTTCACTGTAGTTTTTCATTCTATACACGTATTTTCTATCCCGTTTCGCAAACTTTCATTTTTTGTTGAGTTATAGCTGCACTTAGGAAACCACTCGTGTTTGAGTTTTCCTGGGCCATCGATCAACTTTGGTGACTACAATTGTGGATTGCACTGTAGTTGTCCATTCTATACATGTATTTTCTATCACCTTTCACAAACCTTCATTTTTTGTTAAGTTATAGCCACATTTAGGAAACCGCTCGAGTTTGAGTTTTCGTGGGCCATCAATCAACTTTGGTGACTACACTTGTGGATTACACTCTAGTTGAGCATTCTATATGCGTATTTTCTATCACATTTCGTGAACCTTTATGTTTTGTTGAGTTATAGCCACATTTAGGAAACCACTCATATGTAATTTTTTGTGGGCGATCAATCAACTTTGGTGACTACAATTGTGGATTGTATTATAGTTGTGCATTTTGTACACATATTTTTTATCGCCCTTCAGGAACCTTCATTTTTTGTTGAGTTATAACCACATTTAGGAAAACACTCGTTTGAGTTTTCGAGGGCCATCGATCAACTTTGGTGACTACAATTGTGGATTACACTGTAGTTGTGCATTCAATACACGTATGTTCTATTTCCTTTCTCAAACCTTCATTTTTTGTTCAGTTATACTTGCATTTAGGAAAATGCTCATGTTTGAGTTTTCATAGGCCATCGATCAACTTTGATCAACTTTGGTGAGTATGATTGTGCATTACACTATAGTTGTGCATTCTATACATGTATTTTTCTTTCACATTTCGCGAACCTTTATTTTCCGTTGAGTTGTAGTTGCCCTTAGGAAACTGCTCGTGTTTGAGATTTCGTGGTCCGTCGATCAACTTTGATGACTACAATTGTGGATTTCAATGTAGTTTTCCATTCTCTGTGTATTTTCTATCTCTTTTCGTGAACCTTCATTTTTTGTTGAGTTATAGCCACATTTAGAAAACCGCTCAATTTTGAGTTTTTGTGGCCCATCGATCAATTTTGGTGACTACACTTGTAGATTACACAATAGTTGTGCAATTTATACAAGAATTTTCTATTATCTTTCGTGAACCTTCATTTTTTATTGGGTTATACCCACATTTAGGGAAATGGTCATGTTTGAGTTTGAGTTTGCATTCAATCAAATTTAATCAACTTTGGTTACTACGCTTGTGGATTAAACTATAGTCATGCACACTATACACGTATTTTCTATTGGCTTTCGTAAACCTTCTTTTTTGTTGAGTTATAACTGCATTTAAGAAGTTGCTCATACTTGAGATTTTGTGGGCCATCAATCAACTTTGGTGACTATGATTGTGGATTGTACTATAGTTGCACATTTTTTCTACATATTTTTAATCGCCTTTAACGAACTTTCAATTTTTGTTTAGTTATAGCCGCATTTAGAAAAATGCTCGTGTTTAAGATTTCATAGGACATCAATCAACTTTGGTGACTACGATTGTGGATTGCACTGTAGTTGTCCGATTTGTACACGTATTTTCTATCACCTTTCCCGAACTTTCATTTTTGTTGAGTTATAGCCACATTTAGGAAATCGATCGTGTTTGAGTTTTCGTGGGCCAATGATCAACTTTGGTGACTACAATTGTGGATTATATTGTAGTTGTGCATTCTATACATATATGTTCTATCGCCTTTCACGAACCTTCATTTTCCAATGAATTATAGAGGCACTTAGCAAACTACTCATGTTTAAGTTTTCATAGGCCATGAGATCAATTTTGATGACCACAATTGTGGATTGCACTGTAGTTGTCTATTATGTACATGTTTCTATTGCCTTTTGTGAATCTTCATTTTTCTTAAGTTATAGCCACATTTAGGAAACCGCCCGTATTTGAGTTTTCGTGGGCCACCTATCAACTTTAGTTACTATGATTGTGGATTACACTGTAGTTGTCCATGCTATATGCATATTTTCTATCACCATTCACAAACCTTCATTTTTTGTTGAGTTATACCACATTTATGAAACCACTCATGTTTAATATTTTGTGGTCCATCGATCAACTTTGGTGACTACGATTGTGGATTGTGGTTCATTTTTTGTTGAGTTATAGCTGCATTTAGGAAAATGCTCGTGTTTAAGTTTTTCATGAGCCATTGATGAACTTTGGTGACTACGATTGTGGATTAAACTATAGTTGTACATTATATACTTGTATTTTATATCGCATTTCACGAACGTTCAATTTTCGTTGAGTTATAGTTGCACTTAGGAAATTGCTCTTGTTTGAGTTTTTGTTGGCCATCGATCAATTTTAGTGACTACAATTGTGGGTTGCACTATAGTTGTCCATTCTGTACGCGTATTTTCTATTGCCATTTGTGAACCTTGTTTTTTTGTTGAGTTATAGCCGCATTTTGGAAACCGCTTGTATTCTCTATCATCTTTTGTTGACTATGATTGTGGATTACATTGTAGTTGTTCATTCTATACATGTATTCTCTATTGTCTTTCGTGAACCTTCATCTTTCCTTGAGTTATAGCCACATTTAAGATACCACTCATGTTCAAGTTTTTGTGGGCCGTCAATCAACTTTGATGACTATGATTGTGGATTGTACTATAGTTGTGGATGTTGTACGCATATTTTTATTCGCCTTTCATGAACCTTCATTTTTTCTGAAGTTATATAGCTACATTTAAAAAACCGCTTGTGTTTGAGTTTTCATGGGCCATCGATGAACTTTGGTGACTACGATTGTGGATTGCACTGTAGTTGTGCATTATGTACATGTATTTTCTATCACCTTTCACGAACCTTCATTTTTTCTTTAGTTATAACCGCATTTAGGAAATCCTTCGTGTTTGAGTTTTTGTGAGCCATCGATCCACTTTGGTGACTATGATTGTGGATTACACTGTAGTTGTGCATTCTATAACGTATTTGATATTTCCTTTTGTGAACCTTCATTTTTCGTTTAGTATTAACCGCATTTAGGAAAACGCTCATGTTTGAGTTTTCGTGGGCCATCAATCAACTTTGGTGACTATGATTGTGGATACTGTGGTTGTTAATTCTATACGTGTATTTTCTATCACCTTTTGTGAGCCTTCATTTTTTGTTGAGTTATAGCCGCATTTAGGAAACCACTCCTGTTTGAGTTTTTGTGGGTCATCAATCAACCTTGGTGACTACGATTCTAGATGGTAGAATTGTGCATTTCGTATGCATGTTTTTAATCACCTTTCATGAGCCTTCATTTTTTGTTGAGTTATAACTGCATTTAGGAAAAAACTCATGTTTGAATTTTCTTGGGCCATTGATCAACTTTTGTGACTACGATTGTGGATTGCACTATAGGAAAACGCTAGTGTATGAGTTTTTGTGGGCCATCGATCAACTTTGGTGACTATGATTGTGGATTACACTGTGGTTAGTATTTCTATATGCATATTTTCTATCACCTTTTGCGAACCTTTATTTTTCGTCGAGTTACAGTTGTACTTAATAAATAGCACGTTTTTGAGATTTTGTGGGTGATCAATAAACTTTAGTGACTACGATTGTGGATTGCACTATGGTTGTCCATTATGTATTTGTATTGTCAATCACCTTTCATGAACTTTATTTTTTCATTGAGTTATAGCCGCATTTAGGAAGCCGCTCGAGTTTGAGTTTTCATGGGCCATCGATCAACATTGGTGACTACGCTTGTGGATTACACTGTAATTGTGCATTCTATACACATATTTTCTATCGCCATTTGTGAACATTAATTTTTTGTTGACTTATTGCTACATTTGGGAAACTGCTTATGTTTGAGTTTTCGTGGGCCGTCGATCAACTTTGGTGACTACAATTGTGGATTGTACTGTAGTTTTCCATTGTGTACGCGTATTTTCTATCACCTTTCCTGAACATTCATTTTTTGTTGAGCTATTGCCGAATTTAGGAAACCGCTCGTATTTGAGTTTTTGTGGGCCATCAATCAACTTTGGTGACTATGATTGTGGATTACATTGTAGTTGTCCATTCTATATCTGTATTTTCTATCATTTTTTGCAAACATTAATTTTTTGTTGAGTTATAGCTACATTTAGGAAACCGCTCATGTTTGAGTTTTTCTGGGCCATCGATCAATTTTCGTGACTATGATTGTGGATTGTACTGTAGTTGTGCATTATGTACGCATATTTTTAATTGCTTTTGATGAAACTTCATTTTTTGTTTAGTTATAGCTGCACGTAGGAAACCACTTGTGTTTGAGTTTTCATGGTCCATGGATCAACTTTGGTGACTACGATTGTGGATTACATTGTAGTTGTGCATTTTATACACATCTGTTCTATTGCCTGTCGCAAACCTTCATTTTTCATTAAGTTATAGCAACACTTAGGAAATTGCTCGTGTTTGAGTTTTCATGGGCCATCGATCAGCTTTGGTGACTACAATTGTGGATTGCACTGTAATTGTCCATTTTGTACATGTATTCTCTATCACCTTTCTTCAACCTTCACTTTTTGTTGAGTTATAGCCGCATTAAGGAAGTCCCTTGAGTTCGAGTTTTCATGGGCCATCGATAAACTTTGGTGACTATGATTGTGGATTGTGCTATAATTGTGAATTATCTACACATATTTTTAATCGCCATTCAAGAACCCTTGTTTTTTGTTGAGTTATAGCTGCATTTAGGAAAACGCTGGAGTTTGATTTTTCTTGGGCCAGCTATCAACTTTGGTGACTACAATTATGGATTACATTATAGTTTTGCATTCTATACGCATATTTTCTCTCACCTTTCGTGAACTTTCATTTTTCATTGAGTAATAGCCACACTTAGGATACCTCTTGTGGTTCAGTTTTCATGGGCCATCAATCGAATTTGCTGACCAAGATTGTGGATTACATTGCAGTTGTGTATTCTATACGCGTATTTTCTATCACTTTTCGTGAACGTTTATTTTTCGTTGAGTTATAGCTGCACTTAGGAAACTGCTCATGTTTGGGTTTTTGTGTGCCATTGATCAACTTTGGTGACTACAATAGTGGATTGCAGTGTAGTTTCCCATTCTCTACATGTATTTTCTATCGCCTTTCGTGTACCTTCAGTTTTTGATAAGTTATAACCCTATTTTAGAAACCACTCATGTTTAAATTTTTGTGGGCCATCGATCAACTTTGTCGACTATGATTGTGGATTTTACTATCATTATGCATTTTTAACACATATTTTTAATCGCGTTTCATGAAACTTTATTGTTTCTTGAGTTATAGTTGCATACATTATGCACAACTATAGTGCTATCCACAATTCTACTCACCAAAATTGATCGATGGCCCACAAAAACTCAAACACCAACGGTTTTCTATATGTGGCTATAACTAAACAAAAAATGAAGGTTCATGAAAGGTGATAAGAAAAATGCTTATAGATTGCACAACTACATTTTCATCCACAACCGTAGTCACCAAAGTTGATCGATGGCACGCGAAAACTCAAATTCGATCAATTTCCTAAATGCGGCTATAACTCATCAAAAAATGAAGGCTCACGAAAGGCGATAGAAAATACACAGAGAATGGAAAACTACAATGCAATCCACAATCGTAGTCACCATAGTCGATCGATGGCACACGAAAACTCAAACACGAGCAGTTTCCTAAGTGCATTTATAACTCAACGAAAAATGAAGCTTCATGAAACGTGATAGAAGATACGCGTATAGAATGCACAAATATAGTGTAATCTACAATCATAGTTAGCAAAGTTGATTGATGGCCCATGAAAACTCAAATATGAGCAGTATCCTTAGTGCGGCTATAACTTAATGAAAAATGAAATTTCACGAAAGGTAATAAAAAGACATGTATACAATTCAAAACTACAATGTAATCCATAATCATAGTCAATAAAGTAGATGAATGGCCCACGAAAACTCAAACAAGATCGTTTTCCTAAATGTAGCTATAACTCAACAAAAAATGAAGGTTCATGAAAGGAGATAGAAAATACAGGTACATAATGGACAATTACAGTAAAATCCATAATTTGTAGTCAGTAAAGTTGTTCGATGGCCCACAAAATCTCAAACACGAGCGGTATCCTAAAGGCGGCTATAACTCAACGAAAAATGAAAGTTCACGAAAGGCGATAGAAAATACCCATATAGAATGCACAACTATAGTGTAATCCACAATCGTATTTACCAAAGTTAATCAATGGCTCCCAAAAACTAAAACATGAGCAATTTCCTAAATGAAGCTATATCTCAACAAAAAATGCACAAATACAGTGTAATCCATAATAGTAGTCACCAAAGTTGATCAATGGCCCATGAACACTCAAATACAAATATTTACAAAAGGCAATAGAAAATACGCGTACAAAATGGACTATAGTGCAATCCACAATCATAGTCTCCAAAGATGATCGATGGCCCAAGAAAACTCAAACATGAGTCACTGATACATTTTGACTCAAAATCCGACAAAAGTTTGTCAGAATTTCGATGAATTTTCATAGGAATTATTTCGTTGATTTTTTGACGAACTTTGAAACATCGAAATTCTGACCCAGCATCGTCGGTTGGGTCAGAATTTTGACGTTTCAAAGTTCGTCAGAAAATCAATGAAATAATTTCAACGAACTTTTGTCAGATTTTGAGTCAAAGTTTATCAGTGAGTAGTTTCCTAAATGCGCCTATAACTCAGCAAAAAATGAAGGTTCGTGAAAGGCGATTAAAAATATGCGTGCAAAATGTACAACTATACTACAATCCACAATCATAGTTACCAAATTTGATTGATGGCCCACAAAATCTTCAACATTAGCGATTTCCTAAATAGGGCTATAACTCAAAAATCATAGTCACCAAATTTGATTGATGGCCCATAAAAACTTGAACATTAGCGGTTTCCTAAATAGGGCTATAAAAACCATATTTCAATTTTCGCAAAAAAAAAAAATTGTATATTCTATTTTTGAGGGGTTTTTGCATGTTATTGAAAAATTAGTTTTTTGAAAAAATGACAATTTGGGTCTACTCAAAATGACATTCTCTACAAAAACCCATTTCTCAGATATTTCATAAAAAGAGTCAAAAAATTTGCCTCTGTTACCTCCACTGCTTCTACTTTTCAAAATAAACTATCTTTTTCAAGAACAACTTACTTTTTAAAAAATCGGATAATCTCGATCTCTTGAGCACATGAGTACCTATAAAACCCATCTTCTTTATTTTCCCAAAAAAAATTGTTTCGTAGATTCTATTTTTGAGGGGTTTTTGCATGTTGGTAAAATATTAGTTTCTCAAAAAAAGGACGATATGAGTCTACTCAAAATGACATTATCTACAAAACCAATTGATCCCATTTTTCATAAAAAGATACAAAAAAATTTCCTCTAACTCTACTACTTCTACTTTTCAAAAAAATCTATCTTTTTCAAGAAGTTATTTTTTTAAAAAATGGACAATCTTGGTCTCTTTAGCACATGAACACCTATAAAACTCATATATATGATTTTCCAAAAAAATTGTTTTGTAGATTCTATTTTTCATGGGTTGTTGTATGTTGGTGAAAAATTAGTTTTTCGAAATAAGGACGATCTGGGTCTACTCAGAACAACATTCTCTACAAAACCCATTACTCATATATTTCATAAAAAGATTCCAAAAATTTGCCTCTATTACCTCTACTACTACTTTTAAAAAAAATCTATCTTTTTCAAGAACAACTTAGTTTTTCAAAAAATAGACAAATCTGAATCTCTTTAGCACACTAGCACATATAAAACCCATATATTTGATTTTTTTTTACAAATTGTTTCATGGATCTTCTATTTGCCTCTAATACCTCTACTGCTTCTACTTTTCAAAAAAACCTATCTTTTTCGAGAACAACTTATTTTTTTAGAAACCATACGATCTAGGTCTCTTGAGCACACGAGTACCTATAAAACCCATATTTTAGATTTTCCCAAAAAAAATCGTTTCATAGATTCTATTTTCAAGGGGTTCTTGCATGTTGGTAAAATATTAGTTTTTCGAAAAAAGGACAATATGGATACTCATAATGACATTCTCTACCAAACCCATTTATCCCATTTTCAATAAAAAGATTCAAAAAGTTTACCTCTATTACCTCTATTGCTTCTACTTTTCAAAAAAATATATCTCTTTCACGAAGTTATTTTTTGAAAAAATGGACGATCTGGGTCTCTTTAGCACACAAACACCTATAAAACCCATATTTTTTATTTAAAAAAAAAAATAGTATCATAGATTCTATTTTTGAGGGGTTCTTGCATGCTGGTGAAAAAATAGGTTTTTGTAAAAAGGATGATCTAGGTCTACTCAGAATGACATTCTCGACAAAACCCATTTCTCAGATTTTTCATAAAAGGATTCAAAAAATTTGTCTTTGATAACTCTACTGCTTCTACTTTTCAAAAAAATCTATCTTTTTCAAGAAAAAATATTTTTTTCAAAAACCAGATGACCTAGGTCTCTTTAGCACACATGCACCTATAAAACCCATATTTTTTATTTTCCCCAAAAAAACTGTTACCTAGATTCTATTTTGGAGCGGTTCTTGCATGTTGGTGAAAAATTAGTTTTTCAAAAAAAGGACGATTTGGGTCTACTAAGAACGACATTCTCTACAAAACCCATTTCTTAGACTTTTCATAAAAAGATTCAAAAAATTTACCTCTACTACTACTTTTGAAAAAAATCTATTTTTTTCAAGAATAACTTATTTTTTCAAAAGATGGACTATCTCGGTTTCTTTAGCTCTCGAGCACCTATAAAACCCATATTTTTTATTTTTCCAAAAAAAATAGTTTCGTAGATTATATTTTTGAGGGGTTTTTGCATGTTGGTGAAAAATTAGTTTTTCAAAAAGAGAACGATTTGTGTACACTCAGAATTGCATTCTCCTCAAAACCCATTTATTAGATTTTTCATTAAAAGATTCAAAAAAATTACCTCTATTACCTCTACTGCTTCTACTTTTCAAAAAAATCTATCTTTTTCAAGAATATTTGATATTTTAAAAAATCGGACGATCTGGGTATCTTAAGCACATGAGTACTTATAAAACCCATATTTTTGACTTTCCAAAAAAACATTGTATGGTAGATTCTAGTTTTGAGGGGTTCTTGCATGTTGGTGAAATATTATTTTTTCGAAAAAAGGACAATCTGGGTGTACTCATTATGACAATCTCTACAAAACCCATTTATCCCATTTTTCATAAAAAGATTCAAAATTTTTGCCTCTGTTACCTCTACTACTTCTACTTTTCAAAAAAAAAAATTTACAAAACTTATTTTCTCAAAAAAAGATGATCCGTACAACATGAGCGGTTTCCTAAATGAAGCTATAACTCAACGAAAAATGAAACCTAGCGAAAGGCAACAGAAAATAGGCATAAAACATGGACAATTACATTGCAATCCACAATCATAGTCACCAAAGTTGATCGATGGCAAACGAAAACTCAAACACTAGCGGTTTTCCTAAGTGTGGATATAACTCAACAAAAAATGAAGGTTCGCGAAAGGTGATAAAAAATAAGTGTATAGAATGAACTATAGTGTAATCGACAATCGTAGTCACCAAAGTTGATCGATGGCCCACAAAAACTCAACTACGAGCAATTTCCTTAATGTGGCTATAACTCAATAAAAAACTGAAGGTTCACGATAGGCGATAGAAAATACATGAACAAAATGGAAACCAATAGTGCAATCCACAATAGTAGTCACCAAAGTTAATCGATGGCCCACGAAAACTCAGACATGAGTGGTTTCAAAAATACGCCTATAATTCAAAAAAAAATGAAGGATCGCGAAAGATGATTGAAAATCCGCATATAGAATGGACAACTACAGTGTAATCCACAAACGTAGTCACCAATGTTGATCGATGGTGCACAAAAACTCAAACTCGAGCAGTTTCCTAAATGCGGCTATAACTCAACAGAAAAGGAAGGTTCAAGAAAGGGACAGAAAATAAATGTACCAATGGACAACTACAGTGCAATCCACAATCGTAGCCACCAAAGTTGATTGATGGAAAACAAAATTGCAAACATGATCGGTTTCCTAAGTGCAGCTTTAACTCAATGAAAAATGAAAGTTCACAAAAGGCGATAGAAAATACACATATACAATGTACAACTATAGTGTAATCCACAATCATAGTCACCAAAGATGATTGATGGCCCACGAAAACTCAAGCATGAGCGTTTTCTAAAATAGGACTTTAACTCAACAAGAAATGAAGGTTTGTGAAAGGTGATTAAAAATCTACGTACATAATGCATAACTACAGTACAATCCACAATCTAGTCACCAAAATTGATTGATGGCCAAGTAGTTTCATAAATGCGGCTATAACTCAACAACAAATGAAGGTTCACGAAAGGCAATAGAAAATACGTATATAGATTGTACAAATATAATGTAATCCACAATCATAGTTACTAAAGTTGATGGATGGCCCACAAAAACTCAGACATGAATGGTTTCCTCAATGCGGCTATAACTTGAAAAAAATGAAGGTTTGTGTAATGTGATAGAAACTACATGTATAGAATGCACAATTAAAGTGTAATCCACAAGTGTAGTCACTGAAGTTGATAGATGGCCCACGGAGAGTCAAACTCGAGTGGTATCCTAAATGCGGCTATAACTAAAAAAAATGAAGCTTCATGAAAGGTGATCGAAAATATTCCTATAGAATGCTCAACTACAGTGTAATCCATAATCGTAGTTACCAAAGTTAAATGATGGCCCATGAAAACTCAAACACAAGCGTTTTCCTAAATGCGGCTTTAAATCACAAAAAAATAAAGGTTCGCAAAAGGTGATTAAAAATATGCGTACAAAATGCACAACTACAGTACAACCCACAATCGTAGTAACCAAGGTTGATCGATGGTCCATGAAATATCAAACACAAGTAGTTTCCTAAATGCAACTATAACTCAATGAAAAAATGAGGGTTCCCAAAAGGCGATAGAAAATATGTGTACATATTGCAAAAATATAGTGCAATCCACAATCGTACTCACGAAAGTTGATTGATGGCCCACGAAAACTCAAACACGAGCGTCTAAAGTGTGGGTATAATAAGAAAAAAAATAATGAAGGTTCATGAAAGGTGATAGAAAATAAGCGTATACAATGCAAAACTACAATGTAATTCACAATCGTAGTCACCAAAGTTGTTTGATGGCCCATGAAAACTCAAACTTGAGCGGTTTCCTAAATGCGGTTATAACTAACCAAAAAATAAAGGTTGGTGAAACGCAATAGAAAATACAAGTATAGATTGCACAACTACAGTGTAATCTACAAGCCTCGCCAAAGTTTATCAATGGCCCTCCAAAATTCAAACTTGAACGGTTTACTAAATGAGGCTATAACTCAACAAAAAATGAAGGTTTGCGGAAGGCGATAAAAAATACGTGTACAAAATGTACACATTAGTGCAATCGACAATTGTAGTCACCAAAGTTGATCGATGGCCCACGAAAACTCAAACATAAGCGGTTTGCTAAATGCAGCTATAACTCAACAAAAAATGAAGGTTCACAAAAAGTGATACAAAATACATGTAGAGAATGGACAACTACAGTGCAATCCACAATCGTAGTCAGCAAAGTTGATCAATGGACCATGAAAACTCAAACACAAGTGGTTTCCTAAGTGTACAAAATGGACAACTATAGTGCAATCAACAATCGTAGTCACCGAGGTTGATCGATGGTCCACGAAAACTCAAACATGATCGTTTTCCTAAATTCGGCTATAACTAAATAAAAAAAAAACGTAAAAGGAAATTAAAAATATGCGTACAAAATGCACAACTATATTACAATACACAATCGTAGTCACCATAGTTGATTGCTGGCCCACAAAAACTCAAACATGAGCCTTTTCCTAAATGCGGCTATAACTCAATAAAAAATGAAGGTTTGAGAAAGGCGACAGAAAATACATTTATAGAATGCACAACTAGAGTGTAATCTAGAAGTGTAGTCACCAAAGATGATCAATGGTCCACGAAAACTCAAACTCGAGCGATTTTCTAGATGCAGCTATAACTCAACAAATAATAAAGGTTGGTGAAAGGCGATAGAAAATACGCGTATAGATCGCACAATTACAATGTAATCTACAAGCCTCGCCAAAGTTGATAAATGGCCCCGCGAAAAGTCAAACTCAAGTGGTTTCCTAAATACGGCTATATCTAAAAAAAATGAAGGTTCACTAAAGGCGATAGAAAATACTAATATAGAACGCACCAATACAGTGTAATCCAAAATCGTAGTCACCAACTTGAACTATGGCCAACGAAAACTCAAACACAAGCGGTTTTCTAAATGCCGCTATAACTCAACAAAAAATGAACATTCGCGAAAGGTGATAGAAACTACACTTAGAGAATGGACAACTAAAGTGCAATCCACAATCATAGACACCAAAGTTGATCGATGGCCCTCGAAAAATAAATCACGAGCATTTTCCTAAATGCGGCTGTAACTCAACAAAAAATGGAGGTTCGTGAAAACCAATTAAAAATATGGGGACAAAATGCACATGTACAGTTAAATCCAAAATCGTAGTCAACAAAGTTGATCAAGGGCCGACGAAAACTCAAACACGAGGTATGCACTTGTGGATTACATTGTAGTTGTGCATTCTCTAAGCGTATTTTCTATTGCCTTTCGCGAACCTTCATTTTTTTTTGAGTTATAGCTGCATTTAGGAAAACTCTCGTGTTTGAATTTTCGTGGGCCATCAATGAACTTTGGTGACTATAATTGTGGAACTCATTGTAGTTGTGAAATCTATACGTGTATTTTCTATCCCCTTTCGCAAACCTTCAATTTTCGTTGAGTTATATCTTTACTTAGGAAACCGCTCATGTTTGAGTTTTCGTGGGCCATTGATCAACTTTGGTGACTACGATTGTGGATGTCACTCTAGTTGTCTATTCTATATGCATATTTTCTATCACCTGTCACGAACCTTCATTTTTTGTTGAGTTATAGCCGCATTTCAGAAACCGCTCATGTTTGAGATTTTGTTGGCCATCGATTGCCTATGGTGACTATGCTTGTGGATTACATTGTAGTTGTGCATTCTATATGGGTATTTTCTATAGCCTTTCAGAAACTTCATTTTTTCTTGAGTTATAGCTGCATTTAGGAAACTGTTCATCTCTAAGTTTTTGTGGGCCATCATTCAACTTTGGTGACTAGAATTGTGCATTGTATTGTAGTTGTATATTCTGTATGCATATTTTTAATCATCTTTCACAGACCTTCATTTTTTGTTGAGTTATAGCTGCATTTAGGAAAACACTCGTCTTTGAGTTTTCGTGGGCCATCGATCAACTTTGGTGACTACGATTTTGGTTTGCTCTATAGTTGTCCATTTTTTACGTGTATTTACTATCACCTTTCGTAAACCTTCGCTTTTTCTATAGTTATAGTTGCATTTAGGAAATCACTCATGTTTGAGTTTTTGTGGGCCATCGATCAACTTTGGTGACTACGATTGTGGATTACATTGTAGTTGTGCATTCTATAAATGTATTTTCTATCGCCTTTCACGAACTTTCATTTTTTGTTTAGTTATAGCCGTATATAGGAAAATGCTCATGTTTGAGTTTTCGTGGGCCATCGATCAACTTTGGTGACTATGATTGTGGATTACACTATGACTATGTTTGAGTTTCCATTGAGTTAAGGCTGCAATTAGCAACCCAATCGTGTTTGAGTTTTTGTGGGCTATCAATCAACTTTGATGACTACGATTGTGGATTGCAGATTAGTTGTACTTTCTGTACATGTATTTTCTATCGCCTTATACACACCACCTTTTTTTTTGAGTTATAGGCACTATTAGGAAATGACTAGAGTTTGAGTTTTCATGGGCCATCGATCAACTTTGGTGACTACGCTTGTGGATTACAATATATTTGTGCATTCTATAAGCATAATTTCAATTTCCTTTCTCGAAACTTCATTTTTTTTTTGAGTTATAGCCGCATTTAGGAAACCGCTCGTGTTTGAGTTTTCATGGACCATCGATCAAATTTGGCGACTATGATTGTGGATTATACACTAGTTGTCTATTTTGTAAGCGTATTTTCTATCGCCTTTCCCGAACCTTCATTTTTGTTGAATTATAGGAGCATTTAGGAAACCGCTCATGTTTGAGTTTTTGTGGGCCATCGATCAACTTTGGTGACTACGATAGTGGATTGCACTATAGTTTTGCATTATGTACTTGTATTTTCTATCATCTTTCGTGAAACTACATTTTTTGTTGAGTTATAGCCACATTTAGGAAACCGCTCGTGTTTGAGTTTTCATGCGCCATCAATCAACCTTGGTGACTACAATTGTGCATTGCACTGTAGTTGTCGATTATGTACGAATATTTAGTATCACCTTTCATGAACCTTCATTTTCGTTTAGTTATAGCCGCATTTACGAAACTGCTCGTGTTTGAGTTTTCGTGGGCCATCGGTCAACTTTGGTGACAATGCTTGTACAATACACTGTAATTGTGCATTTGATACATGTATTTTCTAAAATATTTTGCAAGACTTCATTTTTTGTTGAGTTATAGCCTCATTTAGGAAACTGCTCATGTTTGAGTTTTTGTGGGCCATCGATCAACTTTGGTGACTACAATTGTGGATTGTACTAAAGTTGTGCATTTTATATGCATATTTTTAATCGTGTTTCACGAACGCTCATTTTTTATTGAGTTACAGCCGCATTTAGGAAAGTGCTTATATTTGAGTTTTCGTGGGCCATCAATCAACTTTTGTAACTACGATTGTGGATTACACTGTAGTTGTGCATTATATATGCATACTTTCTATCGACTTTTGCAAACCTTCATTATTCATTGAGTTATAATTGCACTTAGGAAAACACTCGTTTTTGAGTTTTTGTGGTCCATCGATCAACTTTGGTGACAACAATTGTGGATTTCATTGTAGTTGTCCATTTTGTATGTGTATTTTCTGTTGCCTTTCAGAACCTTTCTTTTTGGTGACCACACTTGTGGATTACACTATATTTTTGTGCATTTTATATACGTATTTTCTATTGCCTTTCACGAACCTTTATTTTTTGTTGAGTTACATCTGCATTTAGAAAACCACCCATGTTTGATTTTTTTGGGCCATCAACCAACTTTGGTGTATGATTATGTATTATACTGTAGTTGTGCATTCTGCATGCATATCTTTAATTCCCTTTCACGAACCTTAATTTTTCATTGAGTTATAGCCACATTTATGAAAACGCTCGTGTTTGAGTTTTCATGGGCCATCAATCAACTTTGGTGAATACGATTGTGGATTAGACTCTAGTTGTGCATTCTATATGCATATTTTATATCGCCTTTTGAGAACCTTCATTTTTCCTTGAGTTATAGCCGCACTTAGGAAACCGCATGTGTTTGAGTTTTCATAGGCCATTGATCAACTTTGGTGATTAGGATTGTGAGTTATAGCCGCATTTAGGAAGTCGCTCATGTTTGAGGTTTTTCGGGCCATCGATAACAATTGGTGACTATGATTGTGGATTGTACTGTAGTTCTGCATTCTGAACGCATAATTTTAATCGCCTTTCACGAATCTTCATTTTTTGTTGAGTTATAACTGCATTTAGGAAAACACTCCTATTTGAGTTGTCATTTGTCATCGATAAAACTTGGTGACTACGATTGGGGAATACAGTGAAGTTGTGCATTCTATACGCATATTTTCTATTGCCTTTTTGGAACCTTCATTTTTCATTGAGTTATAGCCACACTCAGGAAACTACTTCTATTTGAGTTTTTGTGGGCCATTGATCAACCGTAGTGACTATGATTGTGGATTGCACTATAGCTATCCATTTTGTAC
Source organism: Sequoia sempervirens (assembly GCA_007258455.2). Lineage (NCBI taxonomy): Eukaryota > Viridiplantae > Streptophyta > Pinopsida > Cupressales > Cupressaceae > Sequoia > Sequoia sempervirens. Next base: position 20,217 of record VDFB02045174.1, on the reverse strand, counting down.
GTGTATTTTCTATTGCCTTTCGTGAATGTTCATTTTTTGTTGAGTTATAGCTGCATTTAGGAAAACACTCGTGTTTGATTTTTCGTGGGCCATCGATCAACCTTTGTGACTACGATTGTGAATTGCACTGTAGTTTTCCATTATGTACATGTATTTTCTATCGCCTTTCACTAACCTTCATTTTTCATTGAGTTATAGGTGCATTTAGGAAATTGCTCGTGTCGTAAATAAACATGATCGTTTGTTTTTTGAGAAAATAAGTTCTTGTTGAAAAATATTTTTTTGAAAAGTTCAAGCAATAGAGGTAACAGAGGCAATTTTTTTGAATCCTTTTATGAAAAATGGGATAAATGGGTGTTTTAGAGAATGTCATTCTGAGTAAACCTTCATCATCATCTTTACGAAAAAACTAATTTTTCAACATCCAAGAACCCCTCAACAATAGAATCTACGAAATAATTTTTTTTGGGAAAATTGAAATATGGTTTTTATAGGTGCTCGTGTGCTAAAACGACTCAAATTGTCTGTTTTTTGGAAAAATATGTTATTCTTGAAAAAGATAGATTCTTTTGAAAAGTAGAAGTAGTAGAGGTAATAGAGGTAAGTTTTTTGAATCTTTTTATGAAAAACCTAAGAAATGGGTTTTGAGGAGAATGTCATTCTAAGTAAACACAAATCATCCATTTTTGGAAAACTAATTTTTCACCAACATGCAAGAACCCCTCGTAAATAGAATCTACAAAACAATATTTTCTAGGAAAAACAAAATATGGGTTTTATAGGTGCTTGAAAGCTAAAGAGACCCACATCATCCGTTTTTTGAAAAAATAAGTTATTCTTGAAAAAGATAGATTTTTTTGAAAAGTAGTAGTAGAGCTAACAAAGGTAAAAAATTTAAATCTTTTTATGAAAAATGGGATAAATGGGTTATGTAGAGAATGTCATTTTGAGGACACCCATATTGTCCTTTTTTTGAAAAACTAATGTTTGAACAACATGCAAGAACCCCTCAAAAATAGAATCTATGAAACATTTTTTTCTAGGAAAATTGAAAATATGGGTTTTATAGGTACTCATGTGCTCAAGAGACCCAGATCGTTCGATTTTTAAAAAAATAGGTTGTTTTTCAAAAAGATAGACTTTTTTCAAAAGTAGAAGCAATGGAGGTAACTGAGGCAAATATAATCTACTAAACAATTTTTTTTTAAAATCGAATATATGGGTTTTATAGGTGCTATGTGTTGAAGAGATTCAGGTCGTCTATTTTTTGAAAAAATAAGTTGTTCTTGAAAAAGATAGATTTTTCTTGGAAAACTATTTTTTCACCAAAACACAAGAACCCCTCCAAAATAGAATCCACGAAACAATTTTTTTTGGGAAAGTCAAAAAATATGGGTTTTATAGATGTTGTGTGCTAAAGAGACCTAGATCGTCTATTTTTTGAAAAAATAAGTTATTCTTAAAAGAGAGATTTTTTTGAGTAGAATTAGTAGCAGTAACAAAGGAAAAGTTTTTGAATCTTTTTATGAAAAATTTCAGAAATGGGTTTTGTAGAGAATGTCTTTCTAAGAAGTAGATCCAGATCGTCCTTTTTTTGAAAAACTAATTTTCCACTCAACAAAAACAGAAGGTTTGTGTAAGGCGGTAGAAAATACATGTACAAAATGGACAACTACAATGCAATCCACAATCGTAGTCACCAAAGTTGATCGATGGCCCACGAAAACTCAAACACAAGCGGTTTCCTAAGTGTGGCTTTAACTCAACAAAAAATGAAGTTTTTCGAAAGGCGATAGAAAATACGTGTATAGAATGCATAACAACAATGTAATGTACAAGCATAGTCATCAAAGTTGATCGATGGCCCATGAAAACTAAAACACGACTGGTTTCTTAAATGTGGCTATAACTCAACAAAAAATTAAGGTTCCTGAAAGGTAATTACAAATATGTGTACATGAATGCACAACTACAGTACAATCCACAATCATAGTCACCAAAGTTGATCGATGGCCCACGAAAACTGAAACATGAGGAGTTTCCTAAATGTGGCTATAACTCAACAAAAAATGAATGTTCATGAAAGGTGATAGAAACTATGCATATAGAATGCACAACTACAGTGTAAGACACAAGCGTAGTCACCAAAGTTGATCAATGCCCACGAATACTCAAACACGAGCATTTTTCTAAATGTGGCTATAACTCAACAAAAAATGAAGGTAAGTGAAAGGAGATTAAAAATATTCGTACAAAATGCACAACTATAGTACCTTCATTTTTTGTTGAGTTATAGCTGCATTTAGGAAAATGCTAGTGTTTAAGTTTTCGTGGGCGATAGATCAACTTTGGTGACTACGATTGTGGATTGCACTATAGTTCTACATTATGAATGCTAATTTTCTATTACCTTTCGCAAACCTTCATTTTTTGTTCAGTTATATCCGCATATTTTAAAATGTTCCTATTTGAATATTTTGTGGACCATGGATCAACTTTGGTGGCTATGATTGTGGCTTGCACTGTAGTTGTGTATTCTATAAGTGCATTTTCTATCACCTTTCTCGAACCTTTATTTTTCATTGAGTTATAGCCGTATTTAGGAAACCACTCATATTTGAGTTTTTGTGGACCATCAGTCAACTTTGTTGACTACGATTTTGGATTGCACTGTAGTTTTCCATTCTATACACATATTACCTATCACCTTTCGGGAACCTTCATTTTTTGTTGAGTTATAGCCACATTTAGGAAACAACTCCTGTTTGAGTTATTTGGGCCATCAATCAACTTTGGTCACTACGATTATGGATTGTACTATAGTTGTGCCTTATGTACGCATATTTTTAATCTCCTTTCATGAACCTTCATTTTTTGTTGAGTTATAGCTGTGTTTAGGAAAACGCTCATGTTTGAGTTTTCATTGGCCATCCATCAACTTTGGTGACTACGATTGTGGATTACATTATAGTTGTGCATTATATACATGTATTTTCTATTGCCCTTAGTGAACCTTCATTTTTCATAGTGTTATAGCTACACTTAGGAAACCGCTCATGTTTGATTTTTCATGGGCGATCGATGAACTTTGGAGACTACGATTGTGGATTGCACTGTATTTGTGCATTTTGTACGCATATTTTTAATTTCCTTTCATCAACCTTTATTTTTTGTTGACTTATAGTTGCATTTAGGAAACCGCTCATGTTTGGGTTTTCGTGGGGCATCAATCAACTTTGGTGAGTACGATTTGTGGATTGTACTGTAGTTGCGCATTTTATACGCATACTTTTAATCATCTTTCACGAACCTTAATTTTTTGTTTAGTTATAGTCACATTTAAGAAAACACTCATGTTTGAGTTTTCGTGGTCCATCGATCAACTTTGGTGACTACAATTGTGGATTACACTCTAGTTGTGCATTCTATACCCGTATTTTCTATCGCCTTCCCGAACCATCATTTTTTGTTGAGATATAGCCACATTTAGAAAATCAATCGTGTTTGAGTTTTCGTGGGCCATCGATCAACTTTGGTGACTATGATTATGGATTACACTATAGTTGTGCATTTTGTATGCGTAACTTCTATCACCTTTTGTGAACCTTCATTTCTCATTAAGTTATAGCCACATTTAGGAAACCACTCATGTTTGTGTTTTCGTGGGCCATCAATCAACTTTCGTGACTACGATTGTGGATTATACTATAGTTGTCCATTCTCTATGCTTATTTTCTATCGCATTTCGGGACCCTTCATTTTTCGTTGAGTGATAGCTTCCTTTAGGAAACCGCTCGTGTTTGAGTTTTTGTGGGCCATCAATCAACTTTTGTGACTACGATTGTGGATTACACTGTAGTTGTCCATTCTGTCCGGGTATTTTTTTATCACCTTTTGCGAACCTTCATTTTATGTTGAGTTATACCCGCATTTACGAAACCGCTCTTGTTTGAGTTTTCATAGACCATCGATCAACTTTGTTGACTACGCTCTAGATTGCACACTATAGTTGTACATTCTATATGTGTATTTTCTATTGCCTTTCGTGAACTTTCATTTTTTGGTGAGTTATTGCCGCATTTAGGAAACAGCTCATGTTTGAGTTTTTTTGGGTCATCGATCAAATTTGGTGACTATGCTCTTGGATTACACTATAGTTGTGCATTCTATATGCATATTTTCTAATGCATTTCCTAAACCTTCCTTTTTAGTTTAGTTATAGCTGCATTTAGGAAATTGCTCATGTTTGAGTTTTTCTGGGCCATTGATCAAGTTTGGTGACTACGATTGTGCATTGCTCTATAGTTGTCTATTTTGTACACATATTTTCTATCGATTTTCATGAACCTTCATCTTTTATTGAGTTATAGCCACATTTAGGAAACCGCTCATGTTTGAGTTTTCATGGGCTATCGATCAACTTTGGTGACTACATTTGTGGATTGCACTATAGTTATGAATTATGAACGCTAATTTTCTATTTCCTTTCACGAGCATTCATTTTTTGTTGAGTTATAACTTTATTTAGGAAACTGCTTGTATTTGAGTTTTTGTGGGCCATCAATCAACTTTGGTGACTACACTTGTGGACTACACTGTAGTTCTCCATTTTGTACACTTATTTTCTATGGCCTTTTGTGAACCTTCATTTCTTGTTGAGTTATAGCCGCATTTAGGAAACTGCTTGTATTTGAATTTTCATTGGCCACCAATCAAATTTGGTGACTATTATTTCACTAACATGCATGAACCCCTCAAAATTAGAATCTACGAAACAATTTTTTTTTGGGGAAATCAAAAATATGGGTTTCATAGGTACTCGTGTGCTCAAGAGACCCAGATTGTCTGATTTTTTTAAAAAAAAGTTGTTCTTAAAAAATACACAATTTTTTACAAAGTATTTTGCATTCTATACACGTATTTTCTATCACCTTTCACGAACCTTCATTTTTCGTAGAGTTATAGCCACATTTCAGAAACCACTCAACTTTGTGTTTCCGTGGGTCATCGATCAACTTTGTTGACTTTGCTTACAAATTACAATGTAGTGCATTCGATACACATATTTTCTATCGCCTTTGGCGAACCTTCATTTTTTCGTTGAGATATATCTGGACTTAGGAAATCGCTTGTATTTGACTTTTCGTGGGCCATCGATAACCTTTAGTGACTACGATTGTGGATCCCACTGTAGATGTGGATTCTAGACCCATATTTTGTATCACCTTTCAGGAACCTTCATTTTTGTTTGAGTTATAGCTGAGTTCACAAAACCACTCATGTTTGAGTTTTGGTGGGACATGAATAAATTTTGGTGACTACGATTGTTGATTGTACTTTAGTTGTGCATTTTGTATGCGTAATTTTAATCACCTTTCATGAACATTTATTTTTTGTTGAGTTATAGCCGCATTTAGGAAAACACTCGTATTTGAGTTTTCATGGACCATCGAACAACTTTGGTGACTCGATTGTGGATTATACTATAGTTGTGCATTGTATACGCATATTTTCTATCGCCTTTGGCAAACTATCATTTTTTCATTGAGTTATAGTCACATTTAGGAAATGGTTCGTGTTTTAGTTTTCGTGGACCATCAATCGACTTTGGTGACTACGATTGTGGATTTCATGGTAGTTTTCCATTTAGTATGCTTATTTTCTATAGCCTTTCTCGAACTTTCATTTTTTGTAGAGTTATAGCCACATTTAGGAAACCGCTCAAGTTTGAGTTTTCGTTTGCCATCATTCAACTTTGGTGACTACGCTTGTGCATTAAACTATAGTTGAGCATTGTATACAAATATTTTCTATTACCTTTCGTGAATCTTCATTTTTTGTTGAGCTATGGCCACATTTAGAAAAATGCTCGTGCTTGAGTTTTTTGAGGGCCATCAATCAACTTTGATAACTACGATTGTGGATTGCACTGTAGTTGTCCATTATGTACGCATATTTTCTATCACCTTTCTAGAACCTTCATTTTTTTCTGAGTTATAGCCGCATTTAAGAAACCGCTCATGTTTAATTTTTCATTGGGCATCCATACCATTTGGTGACTACGATTGTGGATTGCACTATAGTTGTCAATTATGTACATGTATTTTCTATCGCCTTTCGCGAACCTTCATTTTTTGTTGAGCGATAGTTGCATTTAGGAAACCACTCGTGTTTTTGTTTTTGTGGGCCATTGATCAAATTTGGTGACTACAATTGTGGATTGCACTGTAGTTTTGCATTATGAATGCTAATTTTCTATCGCCTCTCTGTAACATTCATTTTTTGTCGAGTTATAGCCACATTTAGGAAAATAGTCATAGTTGAGGTTTTGTGGGCCGTTGATCAACTTTGGTGACTACAATTGTGAATTACACTATAGTTGTACATTCTATATGCGTATTTTCTATCACATTTTGTGAACCTTGATTTTTTGTTGACATATAGTTGCACTTTGGAAACCGCTCGTGTTTGAGTTTTTGTGGGCCATCGATCAAGTTTCGTGACTACGCTTGTGGATTACATTGTAGTTGTGCATTCTATACGTGTAACAATAAGTTTTTCTTGAAAAACATAGATTTTTCTGACATGTAGAAACATTAGAGGCAACAGAGACAAGTTTTTTATTCTTTTTATGAAAAATATGAGAAATGGGTTTTGTAGAGAATGTCATTCTTAGTAAACCTAGATTGTCCTATTTTCGAAAAACTATTTTTTTACCAACATGCAACAACCCTCAAAAATAGAATTTACAAAACTATTTTTTTTGGAAAATCAAAAATATGGATTTTATAGGTGCTCGTGTGCTGAAGAGACCCAGATCGTCTGTTGTTTGAAAAAATAAGTTGTTCTTGAAAAAGATAGATTTTTTTGAAAAGTAGAAGTAGTAGGGATAACAAATGAAATTTTTTTGAATCTTTTTATGAAAAATTTGAGAAATGGGTTTTGTAGAGAATGTCGTTCTAAGTGGACCTAAATCGTCCTTTTTTCAAAAAACTAATTTTTCACCTACTTGCAAAAACCCTTCAAAAATAGAATCTACGAATCAATTTTTTTTGGGAAAATCAAAAATATGGGTTGTATAGGTGTTGGTGTGCTAAGGTGATTAAAATCCTCTATTTTTGGAAAAAATAAGTTGTTCTTGAAAAAGATAGATTTTTTCAAAAGAAGAAGCAGTAGAGGTAACAAAGGAATTTTTTTTGAATCTTTTTATGAAATATCTGAGAAATGGGTTTTGTAGAGAATATCATTTTGAGTAGACCAAGATATTCCTTATTTTGAAAAACTAAATTTTCACCAACATGCAAGAACCCCTCAAAACTAGAATCTACAAAACAATTTTTTTTGGAAAATCGAATATATGGGTTTTATAGATGTTCATATGCAAAAGAGACCCAGGTCTTCAGTTTTTTGAAAAAATAAATTCTTTTTGAAAATGATAGATTTTTTTGAAAAGTAGAAGCAGTAGAGGTAACAAAGGAAATTTTTTTGAATATTTTTATGAAAAATGGGATAAATGAGTTTTGTAGACAATGTCATTCTAAGTAGACCCAGATCGTCATTTTGTAGAAAAACTAATATGTCACCCACATGAAAGAACCCCTCAAAAACAGAATCTACGCAACCATTTTTTTTGGGAAAATTGAAATATTGTTTTTATAGGTGCTCGTGTGCTAAAGAAACCTAGATCGTCCATTTTTTGAAATATTAAGTCATTATTGAAAAAAAATAAAAATTGAAAAGTAGAAGCAGTAGAGGTAACAGAGGCAAATTTTTTGAATCTTTTTATGAAAAATCTAAGAAATGGAATTTGTAGAGAATGTTGTTCTGAGTAATCCCATATCATCCTTTTTTCGAAAAACTAATTTTTCACCAACATGCAAGAACCCCTAAAAAATAGAATCTACGAAACAATTTTTTTGGGAAAATAAAAAATATGGGTTTTATAGGTGCTCGACAGCTAAAGACACTCGGATCGACCGTTGTTTTTAAAATAAGTTCTTGAAAAAGATGGATCTTTTTGAAAAGTAGAAGAAATAGAGGTAACAGAGGCAAATTTTTTGAATCTTTTTATCAAAAATATGATAAATGGGTTTTGTAGAGAATGTCATTCTGAATAGACGCGGATCGTACATTTTTCAAAATTCTAACTTTTCACCAACATGCAAGAACCACTCACAAATAGAATCTACGAAACAATTATTTTTGGGAAAATTGAAAATATGGGTTTTATAGGTGCTCATGTGCTGAAGACTGGGATCGTCTTTTTTTTAAAAACTAAGTTGTTTTTGAAATACATAGATTTTTTTTAAAGTAGAAGTAGTAGAGGTAATAGAGGAAATTTTTTTGAATATATTTATGAAGAATCTGATAAATGAATTTTGTAGAAAATATGCGTATAGAATGCACAACTACAGTACAATCCATAATCGTAGTCATCAAATTTCATTGATGCCCCACAAAACCTCAAACATGAGCGGTTTCCTAAATGCGGCTATAACTCAAGAAAAAATGAAGGTTCGCGAAAGGCGATAAAAAATACGAGTATAGAATGCACAACTACAGTTTAATTCACAATCGTAGTCACCAAAGTTGATCGATGGCCCACAAAAAATCAAACATGAGTGGTTTCCTAAATGCGGCTATGAGTCAACAAAAAATGAAGGTTCACTAAAGGCGATAGAAAATACATGTATAAAATGCACAACTATACTGTAATCCACAATCGTAGTCACCAAAGTTGATCAATGGCCAATGAAAACTCAAACACGATCGCTTTCCTAAATTTTGCTATAGCGCAACAAAAAATGAAGGTTCGTGAAAGGCGATTAAAAATATGCGTACAAAATGCACAACAATAGTACAATCCACAAACATAGTCACCAAAGTTGATCGAAGGTCTACAAAAACTCAAACATGAGCCATTTCCTAAATGCGGCTATAACTCAACAAAAAGTGAACGTTCGTAAAAGGCGATAGAAACTACGCCTATAGAATGCACAACTAGAGTGTAATCAATAATGGTAGTTACCAAAAGTGATCGATGGCCGACAAATACTCAAACATGAGTGTTTTCCTAAATGTGGCTATAACTCAACAAAAAATAAAGGTTTGTGAAAGGCGATAAAAAAATATTCGTACAGAATGCACAACTGAAGTACGATCCACAATAGTAGTCACCAAAGTTGATCGATGACCCAAAAAAAAACAATTATTAGCGGTTTCCGAAATGCGGATATAACTCAACAAAAAATGAAGGTTCACGAAAGGAAATAGAAAATACAAGTATAAAATGCTCAACTACATTGTAATCTACAAGTGTAGTCACCAAAGTTGATCGATGGGCTACTAAAACTCAAACAAGAGCAATTTCCTAAATGTAGCATTTAGGAAACCGCTCATATTTGAGTTTTTTTGGGCCATCGATCAACTTTGGGGACTACAATTGTGGATTTTACTGTAATTGTGCATTCTATACAAATATTTTTAGTCGCCTTTCATGAACCTTCATTTTTTGTTGAGTTATAGCCGCATTTAGGAAAGTGCTCATTTTTTAGTATTCATGGACCATCGATCAACTTTGGTGAGTTTGCTTTTCGATTACACTATAGTTGTGCATTGGATACGTGTAGTTTCTATCGCCTTTCACAAAAGTTGTTTTTATGTTGAGTTATAGTTTCATTTAGGAAACTGCTCATGTTTTTGTTTTTGTGGGCCATCGTTCAACTTTGGTGACTACGATTGTGGATTGTACTGTAGTTGTGCATTTTGTACGCATATTTTTAATCGCCTTTCACGAACCTTAATTTTTTGTGAGTGATAGCCGCATGTAAAAAAATGCTCATGTTTGACTTTTCGTGGGCCATCGATCAACTTTGGTCACTACGATTGTGAATTACACTGAAATTGTGCATTCTATACACATATTTTCTATTGTATTTCACAAAACATCATTTTTTGTTGAGTTATAGCTGCACTTAGGAAACCACTCATGTTTGAGTTTTCATGGGTCATTGATCAAGTTTGGTGACTATGATTATGGATGGCACTGTAGTTGTCCCTTCTCTACATGTATTTACGCGTGATTCGCGAGCTTTCATTTTTTCTTGAGATATAGACCCATTTAGGAAACTGCTTATGTTTGTGTTTTTGTTGAGTTATAGCCTCATTTAGGAAACCATTCATGTTTTTGTTTTAATGGGTTGTTGATCAACTTTGGTGACTACGATTATGGACTGTACTGTAGTTGTTCATTTTGTACGAATATTTTTAATCACCTTTCATGAACCTTTAATTTTTGTTTATTTATAGTTGTATTTAGGAAAACACTCATCTTTGAGTATTTATGGGCCATCGATCAAACTTTGGTGACTACACTTGTGGATTACACTATAGTTGTGCATTCTATACGCGTAGTTTATATCGCCTTTCACGAATCTTCTATCTGGGTCCTTTTACCACAAGAGCACCTATAAACACCATATTTTGATTTTCCCAAAAAAATGGTTTCGTATATTCTATTTTTGAGGGGTTCTTGCATGTTGTTAAAATATTAGCCTCTGTTGCTTCCACTGCTTCTACTTTTAAAAGAAATGAATTTTTTTCAAGAACAACTTATTTTTCCAAAAACTAGACTATCTAGGTCTGTTGAGCACGCGAGTACCTATAAAACCCATATTTTTGGGGAATTCTACTTTTCAAAAAAACCTTTTTCAAGAAATTATTTTCACAAAAAACAGACGATCGATGTCTCTTTAGAAAATGAGCGGTTTCCGAAAGGCAATAAAAAATACACATATAGAATTCCCAACTACAATGTAATCCACAAGCGTAGTCACGAAAGTTCATCAATGACACAAAAACTCAAAGTCGAGCGGTTTCACACGTACATAATGAACAACTATAGTGCAATCCAAAATCGTAGTCACCACAGTTGATTGATGGCCCAAAAAAACTCAAGCATGAGCAGTTTCTTAAATGCGGCTAGAACTCAACAAAAAATGAAGGTTCGTGAAACGCTATAGAAAATAAGCATTAAGAATGCATAACCACTGTGTAATCCACAATCATAGTAACCAAAGTTTATCGATGGTCCACACCAACTCAAACATAAACGTTTTCAAAAGTGTGGCTATAACTCAACAAAAAATGAAGATTCGTGAAAGGAAATTAAAAATATGCATACAAAATGCATAACTATTTTACAATCCACAATCATAGTCACCAAAGTTGATTGACATCCCATAAAATCAAAAACATGAGGGGCTTCCTAAATGTGGCTATAACTCAACAAAAAATGAATGTTCACGAAAGCCGATAGAAAATACACATATAGAATGCACAACTACAATGTAATCCAAAGCGTAGTCACCAAAGTTGATCGATGGCTCATGACAACTCAAACACGAGTGTTTTCCTAAATACAGCTATAACTTAACAAAAAATGAAGATTAATGAAAGGCAATTAAAAAAATGCGTTTAGAATGCACAACTACAATACAATCCACAATCGTAGTACCAAATTTTATCAATGGCCCATAAAAACTAAAACATGAGTGGTTTCCTAAATGTGGCTATAACTCAACAAAAAATGAAGGTTCGCGAAAGGCGATAGAAAATATGCGTATAGAATGCAAAAATACAGTGTAATCCACAAGTTTTGTCACCAATGTTGATCGATGGCCAACAAAAACTCAAACATTATCATTTTCCTAAATATGGCTATACCTCAACAAAAAATGAAGGTTCGCGAAAGGTGATTAAAAATATGCGTACATAATGCACAACTATAGTAGAATCCACAATCGTAGTCACCAAAGTTGATCGATGGCCCACAAAAACTCAAACATGAGTGGTTTCCTAAATAAAGGCTCACAAAAGGTGAGAAAATACGTGTATAAAATGCAAAACTACAGTGTAATCCACAAGCATAGTCTCCAAAGTTGATCGATGGCACATGAAAACTCAAACTCGAGCGGTTTCCTAAATGTGGCTATAACTCAACAAAAACTGAAGCTTCGCAAAAGGCGATAGAAAATACATGTACAAAATCGACAACTACAGTGGAATTGACATTCGAAGTCACCAAAGTTGATCCATGGCCCACAAAAACTTAAATATGTGCAGTTTCCAAAATATGGCTATAGCTCAGTAAAAAATGAAGTTTCGCGAAAGATGACGGAAAATACTCATATATAATGTGTAATCAACAAGCATAGTCACCAATGTTGATCGATGGCCCTTGAAAACTCAAACAAGAGTGTTTTCCTAAATGAGGTTATAACTCAATAAAAAGTGAAGCTTCGTGAAAGACGATTAAAAATATGTGTACAAAATATACAACAATAGTACAATCCACAATTGTAGTCACGAAAGTTGATAGATAGCCCACAAAATCTCAAACATGAGCGGTTTCCTAAATATGGCTATAACTCAACAAAATATGAAGGTTCATGAAGGGCGATAGAAATTACACATATAGAATGGACAACTATAGTTTAATCCACAAGCATAGTCACCAAAGGGTATCGATGGCCCACAAAAACTGAAATACGAGTGGTTTCCTAAATGCAACTATAACTCAACAAAAAATGAACGTTTGTCAAAGGTGATATAAAATAAGCTTTCATAATGAAAAAATACAATGCAATCCATAATCGTAGTCACCAAAGTTGATCGATGTCCCAAGAAAACTCAAACACGAGTAGTTTTCTAAGTGCAGCTATCACTCAAGAAAAAATGAATGTTCGTGAAAGGCTGTAGAAAATACGTGTAAAAAATGTAAAACTACAGTGTAATCCACAATACTAGTCACCAAACTAAAACAAAGGCCCAGGAAAATTCAAACAAGAGCGTTTTCCTAAATGTAGCTATAACTCAACAAAAAATGAAAGTTTGTGAAAGGCGATTAAAAATATGCATTAAAAAATCAAAACTACAGTACAATCCACTATCGTAGTCAGCAAAGTTGATCGATGGCCCACAAAAACATAAACTTGAGGGAATTCCTCAATGCAGCTATAACTATAGAAAAAGTGAAGGATTGTGAAAGGTGATAGAAAATACGCGTACAAAATGGAAAACTACAGTGCAATTGAAAATCGTAGTCCCCAAAGTTGATCGATGGCCAACGAAAACTCAAACACGAGTGGTTTTCTAAAGGTAGCTATATAACTCAAAAAAAATGAAAGTTCGTGAAAGGAGATTAAAAATTTGGGTACAAAATGCACAACTATAGTACAATTCACAATCGTACTCACCAAAGTTGATTGATTGCCGATAAAAACTCAAACATGAGCGGTTTCCTAAATGCGGCTATAACTCAACAAAAAATGAAGGTTTGTGAAAGGCGATAGAAAATACATGTATAGAATGAACAACTACAATGTAATCCACAATCGTAGTCCGCAAAATTTGAGCAATGCCCCACAAAAACTGAAATATGAATGGTTTCCTAAATGTGGCTATAACTCAAAAAAAGATGAAGGTTCACAAAGACAATAGAAAATATGCATACAAAATGGACAACTATAGTGCAATCCACAATCATTGTCACCAAAGTTGATCGATGGCCCATGAAAACTCAAATATGAGCGGTTTCCTAAATACGACTATAACTCAATAAAAAATGAAGGTTCACGATAGGCAATAGAAAATACACGTAAATAATTCACAACTATAGTGTAATCCACAAGCATAGCCACCGACATTGTACGATGGCCATTCTCTACAAAACCCATTTCTCAGATTTTTCATAAAAACATTCAAAAAATTGCCTATGTTACCTCTGCTGCTTCTACTTTTCATAAAAAATTATCTTTTTCAAAAACAATTATTTTTCAAAAAATAGACGATTTGGGTCTCTTTAGCACACGAGCACCTATAAAACCCATATTTTTATTTTTGCAAAAAAAATTGTTTCGTAGATTCTATTTTTGAGGGGTTCTTGCATGTTGGCGAAAATTTAGTTTTTCAAAAAAAAGTACAATTTGCGTCTATTCAGAATGAGATTCTCTACAAAACCCATTTCTCATATTTTTCATAAAAGATTAAAAAAAAATGCCTCTGTTACTCTACTACTTCTACTTTTCAAAAAAATCTATCTTTTTCAAGAACAACTTATTTTTCAAATATTGGACGATCTAGGTCTCTTCAGCACACGACCACCTATAAAACCCATATTTTTGATTTTTGAAAAAAAAATTGTTTTGTAGATTATATTTTTGAGGGGTTCTTACATGTTGGTGAAAAATTAGTTTTTCAAAAAAAGGACGATCTGGGTCTACTCATAGCGACATTCTCTGCAAATCCCATTTCTTAGTTTTTTCATTAAAAGATTCAAAAAAATTGCCTCTATTACCTCTACTGTACTTTTCAAAAAAAATATATCTTTTTTCAAAAATAACTTATTTTTTCAGAAAATGGATGATCACCTCTTTAGCACACGAGAACTATAAAAACCATATTTCGATTTTCCCAAAAAAGATTGTTTCATAGATTTTATTTTTGAGGGGTTATTGCATGTTATTGAAATATTAGTTTTTCGAAAAAAGGACGATTTGGGTATACTCAAAACAACATTCTCTACAAATCCCATTTCTTAGTTTTTTCATAAAAAGATTCAAAAATTTTGCCTCTGTTACCTCTACTGTACTTTTCAAAAGAATATATCTTTTTCAAGAATAACTTATTTTTTCATAAAACAGATGATTTGGATCTCTTTAGCACACGAGAACCTATAAAAACCATATTTTGATTTTCCCAAAAAAAATTGTTTCGTAGATTTATTTTTGAGGGGTTCTTGCATGTTATTGAAATATTATTTTTTCAAAAAAGGACAATTTGGGTCTACTCAGAATGACATTCTCTAAAAAACCAATTTCTCATTTTTTTCTTAAAAAGATTCAAAAAAATTTCCTCTATTACCTCCATTGCTTCTACTTTTTAAAAAAACATCTTTTATAGAGACATCTTATGTTTTCCAAAACCGAACAATCTGGGTCTTTTGAGCACGCAAGTACCTATAAAACCCATATTTTTGATTGTCCCAAAAAAAATTGTTTTGTAGATTCTATTTTTGAGGGGTTTTTGCATGATGGTGAAATATTAGTTTTTCAAAAAAAGGACGATCTGGGTCTACTCAGAATGACAATATCTGCATAGCCCATTTATCCCACTTTTCATAAAAAGATTTTAAAAAATTTCCTCTCTTACATCTACTACTTCTACTAAATTCAAAAAAATCTATCTTTTTCAAAAAGAAGTTATTTTTTTCAAAAAAACCCATATATTCGATTTTCCAAAAAAAATTGTTTCATAGATTCTATTTTTCAAAATAAGGACGATCTCAGTCTACTCAGAACGAAATGCTCTACAAAACCTATTTCTTAGATATTTCATAAAAAAGATTCAAAAATTTTGACTCTGTAACCTCTATTGCTTTTACTTTTCAAAAAATCTATCTTTTTAAAGAACAGCTTAGTTTTTCAAAAAATAGACGATCTGAATCTCTTCAGTACAACACCTATAAAACCCATTTTTTTTATTTTCCCCAAAAAAATTGTTTTCTAGATTGTATTTTTGAGGGGTTCTTGGATGTGTTTGAAAAATAAGTTTTTTGAAAAAAAGACGATCTGGGTCTACTAAGAATGACAATCTCTACAAAACCCTTTTTTTTTATTTTTCATAAAAAGATTCAAAAAAGTTTCCTTTGTTACCTCCATTACTTCTACTTTTCAAAAAAATCTCTCTATTTCAAGAACAACTTATTGTTTCAAAGATCGGATGTTTTGGGTCTCTTGAGCACATGAGTAATTATAAAACCCATATTTTCAATTTTCCCATAAATAATTGTTTTGTAGATTATATTTTTGAGGGGTTCTTGCATGTTGGTGAAATATTAGTTTTTCGAAAAAAGGACAATCAATCTACTTTTGTGACTACAATTGTGGATTACACTATAGTTGTGCACTTTGTATGCTTATTTTCTTTCGCTTTTCACAAACCTTTAATTTTCATTGTGATATAGCTGCACTTAGGAAACCGCTCGTGTTCGAATTTTCGTGGGCCATCGTTCAACTTTCGTGCTTACGATTGTGGATTGCATTGTAGTTGTCCATTATGCACACGTATTTTTTATTGCCTTTCATGAACCTTCATTTTTTGTTCAATTATAGCCAAATTTAGGAAAATGCTCGAGTTTGAGTTTTCGTGGACCATTGATAAACATTGGTGACTACGATTGTGTATTGCACTGTAGTTGTGCATTATGAAATCTAATTTTTTGTACGCGTATTTTCTATCACATGTCACGAACCTTCATTTTTTGTTTAGTTATTCCCACATTTAGGAAACCGCTGGTGTTTGAGTTTTTGTGGGCTATTGTTCAAATTTTGTGACTTCGCTTGTGGATTACACTATGGTTGTGTGTATTTTCTATTGCCTTTCGGGAACCTTCATTTTTTGTTGAGATAGCCACATTTAGGAAACCGCTCATGTTTCAATTTTTTTGGGCCATCGATCAACTTTGGTGACTATGATTGTGGATTGTACTATAGTTGTGCATTATGTATGCATATTTTTAATCGCCTTTCATGAACCTTCATTTTTTGTTGAATGATAGCCACATTTAGGAAAATGATCTTGTTTGAGTTTTCGAGGGCCATTATTAACCTTGGTGACTACAATTGTGGATTACACTGTAGCTGCGCATTCTATTCATGTATTTTCTATCGCCTTTTGTGAAGCTTCATTTTTTCTTGAGTTATAGCGACATTTAGGAAACCGCTCATGTTTGTGAAAGGCATTAGAAAATACGTGTATAGGATACACAACTATAGTGTCATCCATGGTCGTGATCACCAAAAGTGTGGAAGTATTGCAATTTCCAAACACTAAGCGTTCCTAAGCGGCTAGCTGTGGCTCAAAACAAAATGAAGGTTTCAATGAAAATAATGCATATCTTTGGTAAAGTGCAGTACAATCACAATCCTCAATCTCAATATTCAATGATGACGGAAAAACTAAAACATGAGTGTTTCCTAAAATCCAAAGGTTCACAGACAATAGAAAATATGTGTGTAAAATGCACAAATAAGTGTAATCCACAAGCGCGCCAAACAACAAAGTTGATTGATGGCCCACGAAACTAAAACGATGGTTTCTAAATAATCTATAAGTCAACAAAAATGATGGCATCTGATAAAAAATAAGCGTACATAATGGTTCCTTCTGAGTGCAATCCACAATCAGTCACCAGGGTCGGTTAATGGCAAAACTCGGACTGCAGCGATTTAAATGCGGCTTATAACTCAACAAAAATGAAGGATCCTAAAACCGTAGAATATATGGTTACATAATGGACGGCTTCGCGGTGCAATCTGATAATAATATAAAGACCCGATGGGTGGCGCCTGCTTCAAACAGGGGCGGTTTCTAAATATGTTATAACTCGAAAAAGGCCGAAAGTTTGCGAGAAAGGAATAGAAAATATCGTATAAATAGACAACTCGTTAAATCCATAATCGCAATCCTTGAACATGATTGATGGCCCACGAAAACTCAAACACGAGCAGTTTCCTAAGTGCGGCTATAACTCAACAAAAAATTAAGGTTTGTGAAAGGCGATAGAAAATACGCATATACAATAGACAACTATAGTCCAATCCATAATCATAGTCACTGAACATGATTGATGGCCCATGAAAACTCAAACACGAGCAGTTTCCTAAGTGCGGCTATAACTCAACAAAAAATTAAGGTTTGTGAAAGGCGATAGAAAATACGCATATACAATAGACAACTATAGTGCAATCCACAATCGTAGTCACCAAAGTTGATAGATGGCCCACGAAAACTCAAACATGAGTGGTTTCCTCAATGTGGCTATAGCTTGACGAAAACTGAAGGTTCGTGAAAGCCAAAAGAAAATACGCATACAGAATAGACAACTACAATGTAATCCATAATCGTAGTAACCAAAGTTGATCGATGGCCCATGAAAACTCAAATATGAGCGGTTTCCTAAATACAGCTATAAGTCAATGAAAAATGAAGGTTCAAAAAATTTGATAGAAAATATGCATACAGAGTGGACAACTATAGTGCCATCCACAATCGTAGTCACCAAGGTTGATCGATGGCCCATGAAAACTCAAATACGAGTGGTTTCCTTAGTGCGGCTATAACTCAAGTAAAAATGAAGGTTCACGAAAAGCGATAGAAAATACGCGTATACAATGCACAACTATAGTGCAATCCACAATCATAGTCACCAAAGTTGATCAATGGCCCACGAAAACTCAAACACGATGGTTTCCTAAGTGCGGCTATAACTAAACAAAAAATAAAGGTTCGTAAAAGGTGATAGAAAAAATGCGTAGAGAATAAACAGCAGTGCAATCCACAATCATAGTCACCAAAGTTAATCGATAGCTCAGGAAAACTCAAATATGAGCGGTTTCCTATATACGGCTATAACTCAACAAAAACCAAAGGTTTGCGAAAGGTGATAGAAAATAGGCTTATAGAATGGACAACTACAGTGCCATCCACAATCATAGTCACCAATTTGATCGATGGCCCACGAAAACTCAGATATGAGCGGTTTGCTAAGTGCGGCTATAACTCAAGAAAGAATGAAGGCTCATGAAAGGCGATAGAGAATATGCCTATAGAATTCACAACTACAGTGCAATGCACAATTGTAGTCACCAAAGTTGATCAACGGCCCATGAAAACTCAAACACCATAAATTTCCTAAATGTGGTTCAACAAAAAATGAAGGTTTGTGAAAGCGTTAAAAATATGCATACATATTGTACAACTACATTACAATGCACTATTATTGTCACCAAAGTTGATCGGGCACCAAAAAATACTCAAACATGAGCGGTTTCCTAAATGCGGATATAAATTTAACAAAATATGAATGTTCACGAAAGGTGATAGTAAATACACGTATAGAATGAACAACTACAGTGTAATCCTAAAGCGTAGTCACCAAATTTGATCGATGGCCCACAAAAACAAAAACACAAACACAAGCAGTTTCCTAAATACGGCTATAACTCAACAAAAAGAGAAGGTTCCTAAAAGGCGATAGAAAATACGTGTATAGAATGGAAAAAGAGAGTGTCATCTACAATTGTAGTCACCAAAATTGATTGATGTCCCACGAAAACTCATACACGAGCGGTTTCCTAAATGCGCCTATAATCCAACGAAAAAATGAAGGTTTGCGAAAGGCAATACAAAATATCTGTATAGAATGCACAACTATAGTATAATCTAGAATTGTAGTCACCAAAGTTGATCGATGGCCCAAGAAAACTCAAAATCGAGAGGTTTCCTAAATGCAGCTATAACTAAAGAAAAAGTGAAGGTTCATGAAAGGCGAAAGAAAATACATGTATACAATGGAAAATTACAATGCAATCTACAATCATAGTCACCAAAGTTGATCATTGAGCAGTTTCCTAAATGTGGCCATCGATCAACTTTGGTGACAACACTTGTGGATTAGACTGTAGTTGTGCATTCTCTACGCGTATTTTCAATCGCATTTTGTGAACCTTCATTTTTTGTTGAGTTCTAGCCGTATTAAGGAAACCACTCATGCCGTCAATGAACTTTGGTGACTACGATTGTGCATTGCACACTAGTTTTCCATTTTGTAAGCGTATTTTCTATCGCCTTTCTGAAACCTTCATTTTTTCTGACTTATAGCCGCATTTAGGAAATCACTCATGTTTGAGTTTTTGTGGGAAATCGCTCAACTTTGGTGACTACGATAGTGGATTGTACAGTAGTTGTGCATTTTGTACGCATATTTTTAATCGCCTTTCATAAACCTTGATTATTTGTTGAGTTATAGCCTCTTTTAGAAAAATGCTCACGTTTGAGTTTACGTGGGCCATCGATCCTCTTTGGTGACTAAGATTGTGGATTACACTATAGTTGTGCATTTTATAGATGTATTTTCTATCGCCTTTCATGAACCTTCTTTTTTTATTGAGTTATAGTTGCACTTAGGAAAACCGCTCATGTTTGAGTTTTTTTGGAACATCAATCAACTTTGCTGGCTACGATTGTGAGTTGCATTGTATTTTTACAATATAAAAGCTAATTTTCTATCGCCCTTGATGAAACTTCATTTTTTGTTGAGTTATAGCAGCATTTAGGGAACCGCTCATGTTTGATTTTTTATGGGCCATCGATCAA
>VDFB02045173.1:0-36038 GCA_007258455.2 Sequoia sempervirens | reverse complement strand
GAATGTAGAATTCATGACACAACTAGTCATAGTGAAATTGATTGTAAAGTTTTCTTTATTAGGGTAAGCTAAGGTATTCATAAGGTAGTCCTACTAACTGAAGCTTCCTTAAGTGTGAAAAGAATGGAAGGATTACTATATTTTTGTTTAGATCCTAGAAAAAGGGGTAGTCCTTGTAAAAGTGAATTTCTCATTGATTCAAAAGGAAAATTAGGTAGATTTTCTAACTCTAAATGTTATGTGGAAAATCCAAAAATATTGCAAGAAAACAAGCAAAATATTGAGGGTTTAGAAACATCTCACTACAAGGCTGAACTTGAAAGAGATAAATTTCCATACTTTGCATGTGTGGATAACCATATGGAGATGAAAGTAGCAAAAAAAGTAGATGTTGTAATTTTTCCATAGATTGTGAATTCACAATTTAAAAGGGAAGTGATGGTTTATTTTATACAAATGACAGAGTATCAGACTCTTACCTTTTGCTTTCTGATAATCATGCAGGTAATATTGAGACCTCATCTAATGAGATATGCATTGACACTAGAGTTTGAGTGAGGCCAGGTCATGAGCGTAACTATGAGGGAGGAAATGGCCTCATGATGAACATACTTGTTCTTGGAACATAGTAGAGGATGACTGAGCCTCATGAGTGAAGGCCAGGAAAAGTTATTGATTCAAAACAACAAAAAAGGTGTGTGTGGTCAACCATCATTCAGGTCATTTCCATAGTTGTTATTGAAGTTGTGGGTGAATCCTCATTCATTAAATAATTTTTTTTTGAAAGAATGTATGATTATGATATTTTATCTAAGTACTCGAGTGAATTTAAAGATAAACCTACTAAAATTCAAACTAAAAGTGTAATAAAATTAGTAATTGAGGTTAAAATTTGCACCAAAAGCTTAGGTATTATACACTTTCCCCCCTCGTTAGGCCATAGGGTAGTTTTAAGTTAGAGTAAATTCCTTTATTTTTTTTTGTTCTTTTTTTTAGGTTAGGTCTAGTAAAACTAGTGAATTAATTAAGAAGCCAGTTCATCCCAATTAAGTGGAATGCAATTGAATCATGCAAACCATTTTGTCATAAGGTAAGCACAATTTAAAATAAACACATGTACACACAAGTGAAAATAGAAAATTAAATCCATAAAGAAGAGGGGAAAGAAAAATTTCCATTATATTAATTAGTGGTAATCTCATATGTACATGGAAATATAAAAT
Source organism: Sequoia sempervirens (assembly GCA_007258455.2). NCBI lineage: Eukaryota > Viridiplantae > Streptophyta > Pinopsida > Cupressales > Cupressaceae > Sequoia > Sequoia sempervirens. Next base: position 34,815 of record VDFB02045173.1, on the reverse strand, counting down.
TTGTTAAGAGGGTGGTTGGTGGATAAAAATAAAAAGTCTAGTTGTCCACACAACATTCGCCAAAATAAGGGACATGATGCCTGGTCAGTCAATCTGGTGTGCATGAGAAGCATGTATCCCAAGTAAGGATTGTCCTTGTGTCAAGGTCTAGGGTCTATAAAGGAGTGAGAAAAGGAAGTAGAGGAACCATGAATCTTTGGTTCAAAATTGAGGGATATCTTGCATCGTTGGAATTCCCACTACAAGCTGGGCAACTGCTAGAGAGGAATCCAAATTCCATAAATAATCTGGTTGCACTATCATAACTTCGGCAATGTGAACCTCAACTACTAAGAGTCCAATATTGACCAATGAAGCTACAAAGAATGAAGCCAAGTCAGAGTTCACCCTATAGTAGGACCCTGAATTCATGAATTCTTCACCTAGAACTAGGCAGAGGGTCACCTTGGTGGATGGCATTTTGAGGAAGAACACCTTCCCAAGCCATTGGATATTAATCTAGCCAAGAAATCCATTTTGTCGATGGATGTTGGTGAGAAAAATGGGAGTATCCATAATGTTAGACAAGAAAAAATATAGAAGTAATGGGAATAAAACCTAGATATAGAGTGTAGAATATGGAGAAAAATGTCATATTTATAGAAAGCTATGAGAAATCAATGATGTTTGGTTGCATTGAAGAGAAAATCTTGGAAATGCAAGTTGAGATGGTATAGGTACACATTTTTTCAGAATTAAGGGTTAAATCAAATAAATTTTCATGAAGCTGGTACATAATTGCTTAAGAGGTTGCACATACAAAGATCAAGAGCTAGATAAATTCACGACTAGAGAATTAAATCATTGTCTTTTCAATCCATCTGATGGAGCTATACTTGTTAGAAAATTGTCTAGATGGACACTTGAGAGGAAGAGCTAGATTGGTGAGTTGGCATGCACAAGTACATTGGGAAATTTGAGGTGAATCAATGCATGCGTAATCATGCATGCAAATTAAATGAAGTTATGATGTGCATTAATTTGAGGGTGGAGCTACCAAATTCAAAGTCCATTAGCTGGGTTTTAGTTTAAAGGGTTTCCAAGAGATAAAAAATTGGATGGGTGGCAACTAAGGTTTCTAAATTTAGAATTAATTAGGTAAAAGAAAAATTTTAACTTATGCTTATTTTCTATGAAATGAGGAATCACAATTATTTGATGGTTAGCATAAGGGTGATGAAATTTTTCTCAAGAGTCTCACATATAGGGAATTAAGTAAATATTTAGGGGTTGAAAAAAGGAGTGAAGGACATTTACACTAAGTGAAAAATAAAAAGGTAACCTTTGCTACCATTGTAATTCCCAATGTAATAGCATGCTTTATTGCCAACAAATTGAAGTGAAAGAGCTTACACAAAAATATCAAAAGAAAAAGAAATATATCAAAAGAAATATCAAAAGAGAATTCAACTCTTTAGGATATCCAAATATCTCTATCAAGGCTATGGACACCTAGTTGGTAGTAGAGCTATGTTTGGGGGAATTACAGAGATAACCTTGTCAGGGCTATGGATGCTTGACTGACAACAAGGCAATGTCTAGGTTGGCTAAGAAGGATTATCAAATTAGGTAGTTCAATGTAAATGGCCTGATTTTTTTTGGTTAAACCACCAAGATGGTAATTAACCAATGCACACACAAGTACTCTTTGGTAATATTATGGTTCTTATGCTAAGAGTCAAGTGAGGGTGAGGAATTATTTTTGAAAATAGGTCTAAGTTTTAATTTACTTTGAGTGTTTGATTCATGGGTTTCTTTTGAATTTGGTTTTGTTGGTTACAATTTGTTGTGAGGTCTCACAACATGCCCTAAGAATGTAAGGCTTGTGGACCCAATTTAAAAAAAAATACATTTAGAAGTTGCTAACTGGCTAATTGTTTCAAGGGATAAGTACAAAATGAGGTTTGGAAAACTTTAAAATGGTTTACATTGGAGTAGAAGGCTATCAAAAAATAGAAAGTTGGGTTTTCGAGAAACTTGGGTTTGGGTGTATAACCAAGATAGTTTCATCATGAAAGTGGCACAAGTTACTACAGACACAAGCTAAAAGTTCATGGGTACGAAGGAGGCAGATGAAGGCATGTTATTGGGTTTTGCAGTTTGTTTGGAGGATGCTAATGAAGCCTTGAGTGTTTTAGCAAAAAATTGAGTAATTGGGTTTTAGGAACTTGGGTACCCGGGTAAATGGTGCATCCATGTAAAAGTTTATGCATGTCACTCAATTTATGTCTAGTAATCCACTTTAAGTTAGCATTTTTGTAAAAAGTGTAAAACATGTTATTTTAAATTGGTAATTTGAGGGATATAATTTTGAGTGTGCTTTGTTTTAAGGATATACCTTGTAGTTATTATTGAAGGGAATTGACACGTGGTATTTTATTTGCAGGAAAGATAGGTGGCAAGATGAATTTAAGGTATGGATGGTCAGACAAATGGATTGAAAAAATGAACTATGTAGTGAACCAAAGTGGGAGATGTGTAGTTTGGAAGCATGTATGAAGGGAGATCGAATAACCAAGAACCCAGGATTTCTTGGAAGGATGAACACAATTGAAAGTTATTAGGTATTTCTTTCATAAAAATGTTCATTGAGTTTGCAATGTGAGATTGGAACTGCAGAGGTGTTGGAATAGAATTTCTATATCCACTTGATCAGTCTAAGTATCCTAGAAGTTACTACATTTTTTTTGACAAACAAAGGGAACTTGAATCACTTTTGATATTAGCTTCAAAGTGATAAGTGAGTAGAAGAAAATTCAAGATGTTGCTGACTTGTTCTAGAATATTCTTGTGCCAACTATCACTTGCCACATGTTGCTTTATGATTTGTTCTTTTGGATTCTCTTTCATGTGTTCTTTTGGAAATCTTTGTTTCCCTTGTTCTTATAAAAGGCCGAGAGTTGTTCACATTTTATGTAGGTTCAAAACTTGTGCAATTATGAAGACTTAAAATTGGAACTTTTCCAATTTTATTTCTTTTTCCTATTTTTTGTACTATTCCAGTATAAAAACTTGTATGCTTCATTGAAGTTTTCTAATATCAAAGCCAATTTTAAAGCTATTTCTTGATATGAAATCTTACATAGCTGATTGTTTGTTCCTATCATAAAAGCTAATGTGTTGCACCAGATTTGGGTGCACATTGACACTGTTTGGTGGCAAATGATTTCATGTTTCTTTAAATTCTCACATCGTTCTATACCCATTTATGAAGCAATTTGGTGAAGTATAGAGTGGTTTTCTTTGATTTGGTTTATTTCATGGTGTATGTGTGGATAATAGTCGGAAAACTTTAAATCTTATGATCTTTAATGCTTTTCTTTAGAGTAGATGTTAAATATTTCTTGAAAATGTTTCATAAATGGTGATTTCATGGAGTATTATCATAAATATTTTAGATTCATGAATTTGTAGAGAAATATATGTTAAATTTTCTAAGTCTTTGCCAAAAATTTGAAATCATGAAGTATTTTTTGGAAATAATTTGCGTTCATGAGACTATGGAATGATGTATGCTTAATTTGGTTGAGCTTTGTTATGTACTACTGGATACCAATGCGTTAAGAAACCTCATACCCCTTATGAGAAACAATAAATTTTATGCAACAAACCTTGAGTGAACCTAGTGCATCGAGACCTAACATTCCTGAGCCTTGGGATTAAAGAAGATTATGTTCCGATTTAGGAGTTCTTGGTGGTTTTTTCAAGAAAGGTAGGTTCTCACGTTCCTAGAGTTAGAATTTATCTACCTGTTGGTGTGCATGTGTATCATCCACATCAACACATAGCATATAAATTTGGGGTAAAAATAGGTATATAAGGGTAATGGGGTTCCTTAGAATAGATGATTACTATTCAAGATCTAATTTGACACTCACATTGCTCTAGATTTGCAAGCTCTTCTCTTCCAAAATCACTACTGGAACTTTTTCTATTACTAATAAAATATACTTTCCTTGACTTGACAACTTGTAGGGTTTGAATGCATGAATAAGCAATTAGTCTTCAATCTTCCTCTATTTTGTTTCAGATCTATAAACCTGAACACATGCAAGAGGGGGAAGGGTTGTGGCATATAGGGATTGCGTAAGTCAAACCCCATTTTGGTATTTCTACCTCCTGAATGACTATGATGATGTAAGAAGAGAGCTTACCCTTGATCGAGCAGAGGCGAAATGATAAATAAGTGATAAATTGAAAAATTGTTGCAACTCACCACTTAGATCTACATTCCTTGATGGATTAAAGTCATATACTCATCACCTTCAAGGAGAAATTATTTTTTGATTTGAAGTCTTGTAAGTTTTAGTACTCACAAAATAAATGAACACAAAACATGAACGAAATTACATAAAAATATGATGAAAGAATAACATGATGCTTGATTGAAATAAATGCTACAATAATATTGATAATTTTTCTCTTGACAACTCTTGAGTTCTCAATAATAACCTTAATTTCTTCTCCAAAATTTCTAGGATTAAAATGATGAAAATGATTTATGTTTATATACAATTCTTCTAATTTTCTAAAAATCAAATGTCGATAGCTGACAAATAAATTTAATTTTTTGAATAATTAAATATTGATACTGACACATTCAAATTGGAGCCAAAAGGACTGGACAAGGGTGCTGGGTATCCTAGTCTAGACCCATCTTTTTCAAGGCCTTAAACATTGGGGGTAAAAATTAAATTCTTATTTTCATTCCCATTGTTTTTTAAAGATATTCATAAAATGGAGAATTAAATGCATAATTAGGTCGAAGCACATAAGGGGAGCTAATTCTAGTGTGAAATTGTCAAGGTTGACAATTTTCAATGCTACAATTTGAACGTAGTATAATCATCAACAAATAAATAAAATGAAAGCTAATACTAACTCATATTTGTTTTAGGATTCATCTAAGTTTTCCTAATTGTCTTATCCTTTAAAAGATCTATGGAATTACCCTCCCAAGCTTGGTAGGACTCAAAGTGTAGAAGAGGCTGATAGCCCTATTGAACATTTACCTTTTCCAATCCATAAATGAGTAAAAATTTCTTCCATGAGTTTTAAATTTTTCTCACATTATTAATATCTTGGGAACATTAAAATTAGGGATTAGTGTAAAAAAGAACACTAAAATTTTGGTGACTCCATTGGGGAGCCAATCCCTAGATCCTTGGGTCGTTCCTCAAATGTTTCAAGAGTATGAATTGAAATCATTTTTTTGTATCAAGTGTTGTGTTGTCCTTCTTTTCCTTGTCCTTGCAAAGGGTATTGACTTTGTTATTCAAATATCTAGATTATGTTTAGTATTTTCATTAGGGATAGAAGGAGAATGTTTTTTACTCAAGGAGAAAAGGAGAATGGTGTTGATTTTAGGCATGTTTGGTACTATTTCAAAAAATTCAATAGTTCTTATTTGGTCCTTTGAATATTTAGCTACTAGGAAACATTTTTCTCTTCCAAGTGAAGAGTGGTGACTTTATTTCAATCATACCAAAAAGTTAGTAACTAGATCAACAAAATTTGAGATGGAGAGAAGAAAGAAGCTAGAGTGCCAGTAAGAACATGAAGTTATAATTTATTCAAGGAGACAAAAAAACATCATGCAAACCTTCAAATATTGGTAATTCTCCTAGATCAACCTATCAAGATTGAGAAGCTAGAGTTTTTGGTAGATATGTTTCATGCATAGATTCTAGAAAGGAATACACATTCTCTTTTGAAGAATAAATTAGCATGATCAAAGAGCATAGACTAATATAATGGTATAATTATGAGAAAAATAAAATAGATGAGTTTGTTGAAAATATTAGAGTGCATAAGATCATTGATGAATACTTCCAAATTCATGGCATGCAATATCAAGATTAGTTGACACATTTTGATGGCCATTGTCTCACCTTTTCCAATACAACAAAAAAATGTGAAGTTGAACAAAAATAATTTTCATGTTTCCTTAAGGATATGGTGAATGATATTTTGGTATTTATTGAATCCAAAAAGGCTTGTATACAAATTTATGATGTGGTTATTGGTGAAAAAAATATAAATAATTGTGTTAAGGTTTGTATGAAATATTTCCATATTACACTTGTTCTCCCAACAAATCATGCAAAGATGAAATTAAAGAATATAAGGAACTCTTTAATTTTTTGGAAACTCAATGAATAACCTTTGAACATGCTTGTGGTCTCCTGATGAGAAAAAAAAAGATTTAACTATTGATAAGAATGATGGTCACAATGATAAAGATGATGAAATTTAATTAGAAAATATAACTATGGATGAAAAATATGAGGATATATCCTATAATCGTAACATTTTTGGTATGAGACATCAAGGTGTTGAAGCACATGATACTAGCCAATATCCCTTTCCTCCTAGTTTATCATATGAAAAATCTAATTATGGGGAGGAAATGTAGCATCTATTGTAAAGATAGAGTTGAAGGAAGCTCAATTTTTCACCATGAATAATTCAAATTCCCTCTCAATTAGAAGAAAGTATGAAATGCCTTTTGAGGAAGAATGTTCTTAGTACTAAGAGGTTGAAGATTATTGGTGTGAAGCATCTAGAGTGAATCCATTAGAGGAGAAGAGGAATACAATAATTGTGATGTAACTAATTTAGAGTTTCAATATGAGAATAATTTTGATGTAGATGTAGTGTTGTAAATTGTCACCCTTGAAAATTTCACACTACCTTGACACCCTATTTTTCCTACAATATTAATTATAATAATAATTTTTGTTTTGGGGCTAAATTAATAAAATATATTTAAATCCTCAAAATTTCAATAATTTTGAGCAAAAAACACCCAATCAAGGGTGTGGGGTACCCTTGACCTTAATGGGGTCCTATTTTATTTTTTTGGTGTTGGTATTTGTAGAATTAAAAAGATCCTAAATTGACCTATATTTGAAAATATCAATTGGGATGCATATATAAATAAGTTTTTCTTCTCATTTAAACATCTATGAACTATTATGATCTATCATGCAATTATAATGGAGAAGTATTGAGTTATCCTTTGCATACTATCTACATCAATTTATTAGGTTTTGTGAACTAAATTCTTGTAGGTCTATCAAGCAAAAAAGGTATCCGTTAATCAACATTTTTGTTAACTTGTGGTGTGTTATCACTTCATCAAGGATTTCATACCAAAGATAATCTTGTCAATTATTATTTATCATTTTAGTCAATTATTGTTTTGGCCTCTACCTCACCTAGGGCGTGCCATCTTGATTATCATTATTTGCTATACGTGGAGGTAGAAATAACAAAATGGGGTTTTACTTAGGCAAGCCCCTATACAACACAAGATTCCCCCCTCTTTTCATGTGTATAGGTCATAACCAAAAGTTTCATCAACTAACAGTTATAGGAATCATAATGCAGATTAGTACCTTACAACTTAGAATTTACATATCCAAAATATTATATCTTAGTCAAGGGTGGGCCACACCCTTGACCAAAAAATTCTGCTATAAATTTTGATGGAAGGTGCACATATATCTATCTTTTTTAGATCTAGGTTTGTTGTATTAGTTTCCATTTTTGTCTGTGTAATAAATTACATTTTTAGATCTAAAGCTTATATAAAATAAGCTTATTAAAGAATAAATCAAATTTATCTTCTTTACAACATAAGAAAACATAAACCTAAGAGATTGGATCTCCCTTGTGGCAACAAGAAAATCATCAAACCCTAGTTGGTTTATGTTTGAATGTGGAGTCAAAGTGAAAAGAAGTTAATCCTAGTGAATCTAGTTGGATCTAGGGTCACTTTTACCACTCTATAGCAGAATAGTATGAGTTTCCCACTCACAACATAGAATATCCAAGGGAATTCATACAACCAACCCATAAGTCCAAGCAACCATGCAAAGAAATGATAGCCCATACATATAAAATAGTGGTGTAGGTAAGAAATGAATGCCAATTGAGAGGTGAAAAAATGAATACACGAAGAAATTATATTATTTCTAGGTCAAAAGAAACTTCCATGATTAGCAATAAGAAAATGGGTAGAGGATAAGATTAAGAACAATTTTTTTTTAGAAAATGTGACAAAGAGAAAGAATGGTCTAGTGTAATAGTGGGTAGTGAAAAAGGAGGTGCAAACAACTCATGAACTTGAAGTTTAGTAGGGAGAAAATTTGATTGATGAAGCACAATTAATTCAACCCATCACTAGAGGAATTATGTATAGGTAATTAGATGAAGGAGGAACTAGATGTCCCTACTTATAGTCAAGTCATACCTTGCATCTCTAATGAAAATTATTTGATTTTCCCGTGGAAGGAAAGGGACTTATCTTGTGATTAGGTCAACATATAGGGGGAAGAGGAGTACTTACATAGTGAAGTGGATAACTATAACATTATGCATGAAGCCCCATATATTGATGCAAGTCCAATTTTTATTTTAGAAGGTTAGAATGAAGAATAAACCATTGTTGATTTCTTTTCCTTGCTCCAGTTGAGAATGAAAATATGAATTAGTTACGCAAAGCAAGGAACCAATTGATGCATGTGTGGAAATCAAGGAGATTTTTCAAGATGCACCAATCTTGGTAAATTCAATTTTTTTTGAACTCTTTTATCTTTTCCATTTTTCCATATAATATGATACTATTGTTGTTATAAAAAAGGATGAAGTTGGGTAGGAAAAAACTATTGCATTAATCAGTAGGTCTTCACATAATGATAAATGGAAGTGTGCACCAAGGAAAGAAAATATGATATCCATTGAAGATATTACTTCATATGTGGGTGTAATAGAGCTCAATGGGGGTATATATAAAATTTTTAGCCATATTTTTCCATGTAAAATAATCTAGGGTACATAGAGGGAATATTTTTCTTGAAAAATATGGATTGTGCACCTATATAGAATGAAAATTAGCAAGGAACACCTATGCTATAGTCCCCAAGGTATGTATTGGTACATACTAGTTTAGTATGGAAATATCATAGTGGGATGTCACTCAAAGGCTTAGAATGAAGAAGAACATGGCTAGTGGCATGGCCATATGTAGTTAATAAAAGGAATAAGTATTGTGCATGTTACCTTAGGATTTCAATTGGTGTTATTTGAAGTTACTAGTTCATGACACAATGGGTTAGAATTAATTCTTGTAAATAATAGTTTTTCTTTGTATATACCTTTGTGTTGAGTTGTCTTTATGCATTCATGATATTTTTTGTGATTTTTAGTGAAGTGCTTATATGATATTTCTATTTTTATGTGTAGTCTTAACACTTGTTTGTCAAGATAAAATGTGTTTTTCCACCACTTTTAGTCTCTTTTTGGTATGCTCACTTGGAGATAACCTGGGATCTCACTGTTCCTACACGAGGAAAATTCTCCCAAATAGAGCCATTGTAAGAGCCTAGCCATGCATGTCCAAAGTGTTTGTATATTTAGCTATGCTTGTCTATATTTATAGCATTTTTATGTGAACATACCCCTTATGATCAATATAAGAAAACATAAATGTGTTTTCCATTTGTCAAAAATTCATTTAAAACTACCTTGCATTGTCCTCTATGTGCTCATCATACTTTAACGTTTTCAAAAGGTTCATGAAATTATAAGTGTTGAATTTGTTTGGGTTGATTCCTTAAGTTATGAGTTGTCAAAGTTACATAATTTTGGGATGGTTTAGCTTGGTATTCCATACAAGCCATCTCTATTTTCCCTTTTTCTATCAAGTTATTGAGCTTCATCCTCATGGAATACCATTCCACCCAATCTTGATAATCTTACCTAAATGTTGGTGAATTTTTTATAAGTATAAATTTGTTAGCTTATTGAATCTATGGGGTTGTTCTAATAGTCATTCAAACTTTGAAATGTGTTAGGGCCTTAAAATATTTTTTATTTCTAGAGTGTTAAACTTGGTCCTCCATTCATATCACTCTCATCACATCTATGATATTTGACCCTAGACAACTTATTTTTGAAGTCAAGTATTTTATTCATTGAGATTTTTGACTTGGTCATCCCATCATATTGCTTCCATTCAATCCTCAAAAGAAAAATACTTTGTAGTAAAAATGTTTCTATAAGTATGTTAGCTCAATTGACCAAATACAACATAATTAAACTAATTAATATAGATATTGATCAATAAAAATTCATACTCCAGTGAAATTAGTAAACAACATTAAGAAAGGTTTGATTCCAAAAGAATTAGAATAAATTCATGTAAATAAACCTATTTAATGGTGCAAACCTACAATCCCATTGTGGATTGAGTGCAAACTTGGAGTGGTATAGATGTGGATTTCTCAAATTTTCCTAATCCATATTGTAGCAAAAGATTATTGGTTGATGAATGAGGATGATTCACAAATGCTCTCAAAAGGCTTAAAGGTGAGTGATGGATTTAAGAGAGTAATGGTGCAATAATGGTTGTGAATCCTTTTTCATGTAAAAAGGACTAGTATTTATAGATTTTAGAAATATTGATCAATGGTGAGGATTCAAAATTCTAATCAATGGAGGAAATTGAATTGAGGGTGTGAATGTGGATCAATGGATGGATTAAGGGTCAATAATCCTTGAAGGTATGGATCAAATATTTAATCAAAGGTCTATAATCCATGAGGATTCAACAACATCCTTAAATTTTAGGAAATATGTTGGAGATATTATTCATATGGAGGGAAGAATTTCAATATGAAAAGAGAATATTTCATGATAATATTCTTTGTGCAAGTTGGAGGAATAATTAGCTAATTAAACAATTTAAAAAAATCATTTAATTGTGAAAGTTAGAAGAATTAGAAACTTTAATTAAATTATTGAGAATTATTTAATTAGGGAGGGATTTATGACATTTAATCAAATAATTTGAAATTATTGTAATCAAAAGGGAAGAAATTAATATGAAGGTCATAAATTAATCAAATAAAACTAATTATTCAATTAATAGGGGAAAGAGGTGAATTTAACTAAATAATTGGACATTATTTAATTGAATGGACGAAATAGGTGAATTATGAAAGAAATGGTGTTAATAAGAGAAATCAAAGTGTGCGATATCCTCAAGACATTTTTAGGTGTCTAATTTTTTTCCCTCTTTGAAATGAGGTACCTCTTGCATTGCTTCAAAGAACTAATAATCCTCTGATATTTTTTTTTTCTGATGCCCCATTGTGTCCCAGTGGATGAAGGAATGTTGGTATGTTTCCCCCTTGAGAGATCGAGAAAAAACAATTACTTTTAGATTGAGATCACAATAAGATCGTTGGAATGGTTCTATTCAATAGAGGATAAAAAATAGGTCCTAGGAAGCTGATGAAGTGACCATGGCTAGATGTGAAACAAGAAAAATAAGTTGCAAGGTAAAAAACCTGGGTCATTCTAGGCATATATGCTCATTTAGGTAAATTTCAAGTTCATTTGCACACTTTTCTTTTGAGAAATCAAAGATCCTGTGAGATTTGTGAGTTCAAAGCCTATAGAGCACCATACACTATGGCCCACACAGTTCGTGTAGTACACCATGTAGATGAGGTCCACAAGTTCCAGTGGCCATCTAACTCAGTACCCTCGATACATGCCTCAATGAAATTTCCTTGTATGCATTTTTAGATAGCTAAAGGTAGGCTAGATTTAGGACAAACAAAGGCGTCACAGTTTGGTACAACATTTCTCCAACCCGACATGATGCCTTTGTAACGCATAGCGATACCTTTACAATGGGCATCAAAACTCTACATATATGTACAGATTTTGAATTTTGGCAATGCGTTTGTAATTTGGGTGACACTTTTGCAAGATATAGCAACAACTCTATAGGATACAATGATACTTTTCAGAGGCCCACATTTGCACTAGAGCATCGCTATAATAGCGACACATTTATAATACAATGATGCTCTTGCACAATAGTGACAATTTTGTATAATTGCTATGCTTTTTCTTTTTGATAAAGAGCTGCTTTTAGAAAATAGAGTTGCTTTTTCTTTTATAGTTAGTTTGACTTAGATTTTTTCAAATTTTTAGCAAATTGACGTTGTGCGTGTTATGCATGTAGGTTCCCCTAGGTCCTCTACTATCTCAAGAGTGGAGACCATAGATACTAGAGTAGATCACTACCCTTAGATAGCTTGACATTCTCTTCCTACAAGTGACTAGTTTGCATCCTATTGCTTACATTGCATAGATTCAAACTCACTTGTCTCTGGTGATTGCTTTGTTGGAGAACTAGCATTCCGAGACTTCTTCATTCCACATTTCCACAAGCGAGGCCACTATGACTCTCAAGGATGTTTGGAGGATCCTCAACGTACCCATCCATGGGGAGTGGGTTATTTATGATGCTAATCTTGACCTAGAGGCTATGTTTCAAGTCTTGGGAGTAGAGGATATGGATCTTGAGGGTGAATGGTTAGACCTTCAATGATACATTATAATTTCCAATGATATTACTCTAGTGATCTCAGGACTCATTATTGGAGTCCTGGTTCCTGACATATGATCCTAACTATTTAGTTCAGGATGGGGCATTGTGCTTGAGTGGATTATGGAGGATGCATGCATTTATGCTAGGGGCCCTTGCATATTTTCCCATCTATATCATGATATGCATTAAGTCATATATTGATGAGAAGCTAGCCTATTTGCAGGGGTGAAAAATTTTCACATATGGGCATGAGAGCACATTGTCATGCTCAGACTAGTTATTGCATATAGGGATCAAGATGATGGAGACCTGATTGTGTACATGTATGATGACATGACCACTCACCATCATACAAGTGAGTTACATTAATAGAGGAGGGTCATTGATGAGATGACCAAGTTTAGTTGGATGGCTTGGTTGCAAATTGAGGCCTGGGATGATGATGATTGACACCTTAATTATTGTAGACAAACCTGATGGTTAGTGGGTTAGAATCCACACATAATTATGAGATATTTATCAGATAGGGTTTCCAGGTAGTTTGGGGAGAAACATAATGCTCTGGCTGACAACTATATGACCATTTATGCTTGCACATTCAAAGAGATACCAAAGTGAGTACCTTAGATGGTTCCATAGATGGTGATTGCGAATTTTGATCACTTGGTTTCACTTCCATGGATCTATGTAGGGGGTCTAGATGATCTTGAGAGTACTCCTGTATATGATGCCTAGTTTGCAGAGAATAGCCCCATCAAATTTACAAATCCAGCTATCAAAGGTGTAGGGGGTAGGAGAGGTCAAGGTAGAGGTAGTAGAGGATAGGGACATGTTATAACATAGGGGCCACCATGAATTGTTCCATAGGGCCCACTTTAGGTTCCACCACCACACGTGTTGTACCAATAGTAGCTAGCTATAGTTCCTGACCAGAGGTTACAACTTGTTACACAAGAGTGAGATACATTCTGATAGGAGTGGGACTAAGCCCATTAAGAGAGAGTGGTTTAGACAGGAGTGATATTATCTCCACACCTAGCTTGATGAAGAGGTCACCCAACGACAACAAATTGCATTGTAGCTAGCCTAAGAGACTTCTAGGAGGTAGTAGTTGGACGCATAGGCATAGGCACCTGGAGATGTTATCCCATTTGTGAGATATACATAGGAGATTTAGATGGTCTAGAGAGAGACCACTTACTACTTGGCACTATACCACATGTCCATTCCCACTCACCAGAGACAACTAGATTACTTGCAAAGGAGTGCCATGGGCTTGAGCAGGTTGAAGGGTGGTCAATTAGTTGGTAGGCCTTCACCAAGTGGTTCATAGAAGCATAGGCTACCACCACACCTACCTAATCCTAGTCAGGATGACTAGGGTAGCTTGGAATAGACTTGTTGGATTCAAGGAACACTGAGAGAGGGGGTGAATCAATGTTCAACAATATTCTAAACTTCAATTCAGATTATAAACCATCTACAACATTTAAACAAAAGTACAGATGCAAGCACATGAAAGAAACAATCAGAACACCATAACACCAAGATTTTTACTTGGAAACCTTGCTAGGGGAAAAACCATGGTGGAGATTAATCCACAATTTATATACTATATTAAAAGTATGAAGAAAAGGGAATGGACATGCATTCAGGCACACTGCCTAGAGCTCATTGCTCAAAATAAGGAAGGCTCACTGCCTTACAAAATATTTGTGATTACAAAAAAAATTTGAACTAAGAAGATAACATCTATAAATGCCTAGTTTCAGTTCCGATGAAGCACATGAATAAAATTCTGAAGCTTCTGCCATAATTTGCTTCACAAAATCCTCTTATGCACAAGAAGAATTCACTCAACTACTCTTCTGATATTCACACATGCATCTGCTCTGCTCTATTCACCCACTCACACACCAAAATGAATTGGCCAATCTCGCATATATATATCTGCCAACAAGAGTTCAATTGCTATATGTGGACTTCAAATAAAATACAAAATATTCTCCACATGTCAACTCATATCATGATCAATCTTTAATGTGCACCCACACAAGTTGGCTAGACTATAGATACAACCCAAAACAAAATAACCAACATAAGAAACAATTAAACAATTACTCCTTATACATCCGTGACATGTGACATTCACTAGGTCGGCCATAAAGAGAAAATAAATAGAAAAACATCCAACCGGATCTCCAAGCTTGTACACCGATTAATGAAACATCAAAAAACTTAACAGTAAGATAACATATATGCTCAAAAATATATCCCAAGGATCCACAACTCAAACTAATGATCCAGTGCAGCAATTAGATCGACTAACTGATGGGATACCCTGTTCTTTTTGCTTTCTGCCGGTAGAATACTGTTATCTACTTTTCCTGCCGGTATGAGCAAATCCTGATCTGCGAACCAAAATAATAACTTTAGTTTCCATCAATGGCAGCACTAGAAGCCATATGCCAACAATCTCCCCCTTTGGCATCAATGGCAACACTTAGTGAAAAATGACTAAGTGTCAAAACCAAGAGATTATGCTACCAAAGCTCAAAATTTCAAAACACAACTTTCTTTCAAAAAACTACTTCCGCTTAGAATGTCAAGACATGTTTCATTGCACCCTCTCCCCCTTTGAAATCAATGAAATTTTTTTTTACTACTCTCTCTCTCTCTCCCTTCGCTATTTTAGAAAATTTGAAGAACTACAACTGCTGTACAAGTCAGAAAATTATTTTATACTTATCTTTCATTTCTGAAAGAAATTTCTTCCAAGCATCTACTGCAATCCCAATTATTATGATCAAGCTATTGTTTTCTAATGTTTGATTGATGATTTGGATGAGGGATTCTAGAATTGTGATTGTTCCTTCTAATTTCTCTCCTTTCTCAGCACTTCAATTAGCTGCTCCAATTTGCATTCAGTTAAATCCTTCACTTTCCAGAAAGTATCCACAAGAGTGTTTTTGACAAAGTGAACTTTTGCATGCTCATTATGCAAATCATGAATCCATTTCTTTACTGTACCTTCCTGGTCCTAAAACATGTTATAATCTTGACCAATTTTGTTCAACTCACTTTCAATCTGCTCCAACTTGTCCTTGTATTTCCCAAATACATGAGGCCAACAAAGACAATAATTGTAGATGTTATTTGTTGAGTTTATAGATTACCTCAACAAATTCATTTTACTTTTTAATTTGGTAAGGGATAGCCTAAACTGCTCCTTCAAATGTAAAATTATTTCTTCCTCTTTCTTATCCTGAGACTTAGAGGCCATAGTTTCCCTAATACATTCAATCAACTCTTTAGGAAGTATAGTATGCAAACTTTCCAACTCAATGTTATTATGCACAAAGTAACTGCCTAGAGTGCTCTCAATCAGGTCTTGATCATATGAGGGCATGTCTAACCATATATCAACAATATTTTGCATCCCATCTATTTCTTGAACAATCTACAGTGTCTTTGTTTTGACTAAAGCACCTTCTTCTTTGCTTCCTTCTGCTCTTATCACATCTGGTTCAACTAATTTCGGTTCATCCCTTGGAGTGTACTCATCAGAATCTTCATCTGGTATATCCAAAATTACTTACTCTTTGCCTTTTCCTTCAAGTTTAGGAGACTTGTGTGCCAGAGGAGTGTCATCAACAAATTCTAGGGCTCTTTTCTCCTTCCTTTCTATTTTACTGGAAGATGATCCAACTTCAAGTGCTTTTGCTAGAAAGGAAATGCTAGTTTCTCCAAACTTTCCTAGAAATTATCTAAAGAAATTTGCATAAACTTTCTCACAATTTTCCAGAGTATTGAAATGTTCAAAATTTTTCTTACAAACCGGTTCATTTTCCCTCCATACCACATTATGAATTTGAGGTAGACAATTCATAAAATACATCATGATACATATGATCAAAGTACCAAACCTAAAGGGGTAATCTGCATCCTTTGTTAATTGCACATTCTCCATCAATTGATCTTTTTAGCAAACTACACAGGTCAAAGTCTTGATCTTTAATTATCATTTTATGAGATATGTAAATTGCGCTTGCTGAGGTTGTGCCTTGCCTGTTTCTTAAGAAAATTTTGTATGAAATCCTATGTCCAATGTACCTTGTTATCAGATCTTTGACTGTTGATATTACCAGTGCCCTTTGATCTCCTATTACTCTAGTTAGGGTTTCAACTTCCTTGTTCTGAATCAACTTCTTTTTTGAAATATCCCCAACATTGCATAGACCAGTTAGATTTCTAATCACATCCTTCAAAATAAGATAGGGTTTATCTAGGGTTAGAATGTCCTCATTCAATTTGTTCACGATAAATCTAACAACTTTCGCATTGTCAAAATAGGGAAACTCATTCCAAATGTCCAAACTTCTATGTTTCACACCTTTAAGCCACTTCAATTCATTGGATGACAATAAATTTCTCACATCCCTGATCTTTCTACTGCTATATTCATCCAGATTCACAATTCCTTTGATTTGTTTCATTTTTCTTTTCATACTGAACAAGTTTTTCTACCAATCACAAAAGTAGAAATTCAACAAGTGATCATAAATACCTAATGAATTCACTGCCAAATTTACTTGACTCCTTCGAAATTCTGCTGAAAAAGCTCTCCTTCTATTCTTTCTTTAGTGCAAGGTGACAAATGAGGGTTCTAAATACCTTTTTATATCTTCACACACCTAACCTTTTTTCCGCATTAAATGTTTTTCCCTAGGAGTTTTGGTTACTCTCTTTTCTCAAATAGCAAGAGAAGAATCCATTTGCGGACGTTCCAGATCTTGATTTTTTGCATAAGTGATCACATACATATTTTTAGACTGATGGCACAACTACTGAAAATTCCCTGCATTCTGGTGCCAACTACTAACAGGGGGACAAAGGATTTTTCTTGAAAAAACTCCCACTAGGCCAATGACCTGAGATCAATTTTCAGAGGAATTACTGGAGGCTGCTTTCAGTGCAGGCTTATTTCCTTCATCAAATTAACTCTTCTTCACCCATGTTTTCTTCATTTGATCTCTTATTTCTTCCACTGTCACTTTCACTTTTCCTTTATCATCTTTCTATGAAATTCTTCCTTTGTAAACCAGACCTCTTCTATCCATGTTTATGTTCTTGTAGAATCTTGCAATGTGACCAAATCTGTTGCAAATGTAACATACCAGATTTCTTTGTCTAGACCATTCATCCCATTGATTCCGCTTTGACCTTCATTGATTAGCAACATGCCAAAATCTTCCACAGGTATATCATTTAACATTCCTTACATTGACAAACATACTTCTACACTCAATTGAATTATGACCAAACTTATTGCAACTAAAACACTGACCAGGAAATGATGGACTGCTTGATTTTATTTTACTTCTACACTGAGAAGCCCTATGAAAAAATTCATTACAAGCAAAGCAGTAACCATTAAAATTCTGAGCATTGGGTTGTCTTACCAGATATCTTCTGCCTTTGTTCATCTAGATTTTCTATCTGGAATCCTTATGTTTAGATCTAAAGCTTTCACCTTTCTCATAGCCAAGCCCTCGCTTATCATTTAATTCCTTCTATCCTTTAGTTAGCTCATCAAGCTTAGCATAACTGATCTTGAACTTCTCCTTGTACTCATTTGCAGTAGTGAGTTCATCTTTGAGAATAACTATATGTCTTTGAAGCTCTTGTTCATTATTTCTAGATTGTTACAGTTCAATCTCTACCTGAATGAATCCACTATTAACTCTGCTACATTGTTTATATTTTTCTCTTAAAGGCTAGGCTAGATTTTCCTCATTCTTCTTTCTTTCTTCAATCTCATTAGTTAACTTCATCGCCACAAATTCCATCTCAAGCTTTAGAGCAGCATTGTTCCTAGAAAGTTTTCCACATTCTTCAGTTATCCCTTTTATAGTCTGATTCAGGTGAACATCTTCCAAGCTTTTGTTTCCTTTCTACTTCAAAAATGGAAAGAAGATGGGCATGATGGATGGAATGGATGATTTTATTATGAGTGAATGATAAGCAAAAGAGTCTATGGTAGATGGTAGATGGTGCTTATTTACACAAGGAACTTGTTTGCTATGTTTTTACCAAGGTACTTGCCCAAAGCACCATTGAAGTGGTTTTTGCTAGATGACAATTTTTCTCTTTATTGTTTTGAGCCTTTTTCTATATTTTTTTGGATTTTTTTTGGATTTTTGGATTTTAGAATACCCCTCATGAGCTAAGAATAAAATATTTTGAGATGCATACTATTGATTAGTTCCTACAAGGGATATCCTTTAGGTGTTGCTATTTGATAGGCTCATAAACCGTAACTTGTGAAGACAAAAGGCCCTAACTATTTTGGCTCAAAATTTCCCTTTCTATCTTGATCTAATATATTCTTTTAATTTTCCTTTAAAATGAGATCCCCTAATTGGAAGAATCAACCCTTAATTTTATTGTTGTAACTTCTTCGAAGCCTATTATGATAGGCCTAGAGATGATTAAGTGCCTCTAAGTGGAGCTCACATCCTTGATCTTTCTACTGCTATATTCATCTAAATTCACAATTCCTTTGATTTGTTTCATTTTTCTTTTCGTACTGAACAAGTTTTTCTACCAATCACAAAAGTAGAAATTCAACAAGCGATCATAAATACCTAATGAATTCACTGCCAAATTTACTTGACTCCTTCAAAATTCTGCTAAAAAAGCTCTCCTTCTATTCTTTCTTTAGTGCAAGGTGACAAATGAGGGTTCCAAATACCTTTTTATATCTTCTCACACCTAACCTTTTTTCCGCATTAAATGTTTTTCCCTAGGAGTTTTGGTTACTCTCTTTTCTCAAATAGCAAGAGAAGAATCCATTTGCAGACGTTCCAGATCTTGATTTTTTACATAAGTGATCACATACATATTTTTAGACTGATGGCACAACTACTGAAAATTCCCTGCATTCTGGTGCCAACTACTAACAAGGGGACAAAGGATTTTTCTTGAAAAAACTCCCACTAGGTCAATGACTTGAGATCAATTTTCAGAGGAATTACTGGAGGCTGCTTTAAGTGCAGGCTTATTTCCTTCATCAAATTAACTCTTCTTCACCCATGTTTTCTTCATTTGATCTCTTATTTCTTCCACTGTCACTTTCCCTTTTCCTTTATCATCTTTCTGTGAAATTCTTCCTTTTTATACCAGACCTCTTCTATCCATGTTTATGTTCTTGCAGAATCTTGCAATGTGACCAAATCTGTTGCAAATGTAACATACCAGATTTCTTTGTCTAGACCATTCATCCCATTGATTCCCCTTTGACTTGCATTGATTATCAACATGCCCAAATCTTCCACAGGTATATCATTTAACATTCCTTACATTGACAAACATACTTCTACACTCAATTGAATTATGACCAAACTTATTGCAACTAAAACACTGACTAGGAAATGATGGACTACTTGATTTTATTTTACTTCTACACTGAGAAGCCCTATGAAAAAAATTATTACAAGCAAAGTAGTAACCATTAAAATTCTGAGCATTGGGTTGTCTTACCAGATATCTTTTGCCTTTGTTCATTTGGATTTTTTGTCTGGAATCCTTATGTTCAGATCTCAAGCTTTCACCTTTCTCATAGCCAAGCCCTCACTTATCATTTACTTCCTTCTATCCTTTAGTTAGCTCATCAAGCTTAGCATAACTGATCTTGAACTTCTCCTTGTACTCATTTGCAGTAGTGAGTTCATCTTTGAGAATAACTATATGTCTTTGAAGCTCTTGTTCATTATTTCTAGATTGTTACAGTTCAATCTCTACCTGAATGAATCCACTATTAACTCTGCTACATTGTTTAGATTTTTCTCTTAAAGGCTAGGCTAGATTTTCCTCATTCTTCTTTCTTTCTTCAATCTCATTAGTTAACTTCATCGCCACAAATTCCATCTCAAGCTTTAGAGCAGCATTGTTCCTAGAAAGTTTTTCACATTCTTCAGTTATCCCTTTTACGGTCTGATTCAGGTGAACATCTTCCAAGCTTTTGTTTTCTTTCTACTTCAAAAATGGAAAGAAGATGGGCATGATGGATGGAATGGATGATTTTATTATGAGTGAATGATAAGCAAAAGAGTCTATGGTAGATGGTAGATGGTGCTTATTTACACAAGGAACTTGTTTGCTATGTTTTCACCAAGGTACTTGCCCAAAGCACCATTGAAGTGGTTTTTGCTAGATGACAATTTTTCTCTTTATTGTTTTGAGCCTTTTTCTATATTTTTTTGGATTTTTTTTGGATTTTTGGATTTTAGAATACCCCTCATGAGCTAAGCATAAAATATTTTGAGATGCATACTATTGATTAGTTCCTACAAGGGATATCCTTTAGGTGTTGCTATTTGATAGGCTCATGAACCGTAACTTGTGAAGACAAAAGGCCCTAACTATTTTGGCTCAAAATTTCCCTTTCTATCTTGATCTAATATATTCTTTTAATTTTCCTTTAAAATGAGATCCCCTAATTGGAAGAATCAACCCTTAATTTTATTGTTGTAACTTCTTCGAAGTCTATTATGATAGGCCTAGAGATGATTAAGGGCCTCTAAGTGGAGCTCACATCCTTGATCTTTCTACTGCTATATTCATCCAGATTCACAATTCCTTTGATTTGTTTCATTTTTCTTTTCGTACTGAACAAGTTTTTCTACCAATCACAAAAGTATAAATTCAACAAGCGATCATAAATACCTAATGAATTCACTGCCAAATTTACTTGACTCCTTCAAAATTTTGCTAAAAAAGCTCTCCTTCTATTCTTTCTTTAGTGCAAGGTGACAAATGAGGGTTCCAAATACCTTTTTATATCTTCACACACCTAACCTTTTTTCTGCATTAAATGTTTTTCCCTAGGAGTTTTGGTTACTCTCTTTTCTCAAATAGCAAGAGAAGAATCCATTTGCAGACGTTCCAGATCTTGATTTTTTGCATAAGTGATCACATACATATTTTTAGACTGATGGCATAACTACTAAAAATTCCCTGCATTCTGGTGCCAACTACTAACAGGGGGATAAAGGATTTTTCTTGAAAAAACTCCCACTAGGCCAATGACCTGAGATCAATTTTCAGAGGAATTACTGGAGGCTGCTTTAAGTGCAGGCTTATTTCCTTCATCAAATTAACTCTTCTTCACCCATGTTTTCTTCATTTGATCTCTTATTTCTTCCACTGTCACTTTCCCTTTTCCTTTATCATCTTTCTGTGAAATTCTTCCTTTGTATACCAGACCTCTTCTATCCATGTTTATGTTCTTGCAGAATCTTGCAATGTGACCAAATCTGTTGCAAATGTAACATACCAGATTTCTTTGTCTAGACCATTCATCCCATTGATTCCCCTTTGACCTGCATTGATTATCAACATGCCCAAATCTTCCACAGGTATATCATTTAACATTCCTTACATTGACAAACATACTTCTACACTCAATTGAATTATGACCAAACTTATTGCAATTAAAACACTGACCAGGAAATGATGGACTGCTTGATTTTATTTTACTTCTACACTGAGAAGCCCTATGAAAAAAATTATTACAAGAAAAGCAGTAACCATTAAAATTCTGAGCATTGGGTTGTCTTACCAGATATCTTCTGCCTTTGTTCATCTGGATTTTCTGTTTTAGAATCCTTATGTTCAGATCTAAAGCTTTCACCTTTCTCATAGCCAAGCCCTTGCTTATCATTTACTTCCTTCTATCCTTTAGTTAGCTCATCAAGCTTAGCATAACTGATCTTGAACTTCTCCTTGTACTCATTTGCAGTAGTGAGTTCATCTTTGAGAATAACTATATGTCTTTGAAGCTCTTGTTCATTATTTCTAGATTGTTACAGTTCAATCTCTACCTGAATGAATCCACTATTAACTTTGCTACATTGTTTAGACTTTTCTCTTAAAGGCTAGGCTAGATTTTCCTCATTCTTCTTTCTTTCTTCAATCTCATTAGTTAACTTCATCGCCACAAATTCCATCTCAAGCTTTAGAGCAGCATTGTTCCTAGAAAGTTTTTCACATTCTTCAGTTATCCCTTTTACGGTCTGATTCAGGTGAACATCTTCCAAGCTTTTGTTTTCTTTCTACTTCAAAAATGGAAAGAAGATGGGCATGATGGATGGAATGGATGATTTTATTATGAGTGAATGATAAGCAAAAGAGTCTATGGTAGATGGTAAATGGTTCTTATTTACACAAGGAACTTGTTTGCTAGGTTTTCACCAAGTTACTTGCCCAAAGCACCATTGAAGTGGTTTTTGCTAGATGACAATTTTTCTCTTTATTGTTTTGAGCCTTTTTCTATATTTTTTTGGATTTTTTTTGGATTTTTGGATTTTAGAATACCCCTCATGAGCTAAGAATAAAATATTTTGAGATGCATACTATTGATTAGTTCCTACAAGGGATATCCTTTAGGTGTTGCTATTTGATAGGCTCATAAACCGTAACTTGTGAAGACAAAAGGCCCTAACTATTTTGGCTCAAAATTTCCCTTTCTATCGTGATCTAATATATTCTTTTAATTTTCCTTTAAAATGAGATCCCCTAATTGGAAGAATCAACCCTTAATTTTATTGTTGTAACTTCTTCGAAGCCTATTATGATAGGCCTAGAGATGATTAAGGGCCTCTAAGTGGAGCTCATATAGTAGTGCAAGTTCATTCAACCTTGATATCCTGTATTCTTAATCTATAATTAGATACTGAAATAAAACCCTTAATGATGGGAGCTTGACCTCAATAGGCAAGATGACTTCATTCCCATAAACCAAGGAATAGGGTGTAGCACAAATGGGTCTTCTGATGCTAGTTCAGTATGCTCAAAGGGTAGGGTTTAACAGTAGGTTCCAATCTCAACCAACATCATTAACTATATTTTTGAGGATTTTGATAATGGTTTTATTAGAAGCTTTAGCTTGACCATTTCCTTGGGGATAATAGGGGATAGAAAAGCAATGTTGGATATTGAATCAGTTGTATAGATAATAGACATCCTGGTTTTAAAAGGTGTTCCACTATCTATGATGATGGACTATGGAACACCGTAGCAAAAAATGAGATAGTTTAGAATGAACTTGGATATTTTATTTCCAATTATGTAGGTCATGGATACGGCCTCAATCCACTTGGTGAAGTACTTAGTGGTTATGAATATGAACTTATGGCCATTGAGGAGGTATGCATGATTTACACAATGAGATCAAATCCCCATTATGAAAAGGGCCATGGTGTGGTGATGGGCCTAAGCTCTTGAGTTGGTGCATGGATGAGGTCCCCATGTTGCTAGAATTGTAAACATTTCTTCACAAATTGAATGGCTTCTTGCTCCATGGTTGGACAATAGTATCATGTTCTCAACAACTTCTTAGGCAAGCTGACACCAATCAAATGTGACCCATAGATTCCTTCATGTACCTCTTTCAAGGAAGTCAAAGCTTCCTCTTAGTTAAGACATCATAATAACGTTCCTTCAAGACTTCTTCAGTAAAGGGTGTTTCCCATAAGGATGAGTCATGATGCTCTTTAGATGAAATTTTTTTTTAGGTTAGGGGTAAGGTCAAATGGAAGGATTCCATTATGGAGGTAGGTGAAAATGTCATGATACCATAGGGAACCGAGACCAAAAATTTAACACACAAATTTTGATTTAGGTATATCGAAATCTAGCATGAGAAGCTTCTCGATGATAAATTCATAGTTCAAGCTATTGTGTGTCATATCTGGCAAAGGTTCGACGGTAGCCATTGCATCCGTTGCTCTGTTGATGATCCTTGTGATTTTCTCAAATGTGATATCAATGAAGTAATGTTTGAAGCTATCTACCATTTTCTTGTATGACATTAGTTTATAATCTTTGGTTTGGTAATCATCATTGACCTATTTCACTATCAGCTATGAGTCACCATAGACTTTGAGTTCTTTTAATTGCCATTAGAATGCAATATTCAACCCTACGCTGATGGCCTCATATTCAACTATATTATTTTTGTATAGAAACTCTGACCTGTATGAATTTGGGTTGCAATAACCTTGTGGGGTGATAAACATGATGCCTACTCTCGATTCCATGCTGCATGTTTGAATCATCAAAGTATAATTTCCATTGATCTACTAAGGTAAGGGTGAACACTGTTTCATTAGAAAACTTTGAGACCAAGGGGTTTCTGCATAGATTGGGGATTCAACTAACTAATTGACAATGACCCATCCTTTGATAGATTTCCAATCAATATAATCTATATAAAATTCACTAAGGATCATCACCCACTTTTCCATGTGAACTGTTAGAGTGGATTTTGATAACAAATATTTTAGTAGATCAACCTTGGAGATAAGTTTGATTTGATGAGAGAGCATATAGTGTCTCAAATTTTAAAAAGTGAGCACTACTACTAAGAAAGCTCTTTCAATGGATGTGTAGTTGAGTTCATATCCCACCAAGGTCCTACTTATATAGTAGATAGCCCTCTATTTATCTATTTCATCATGTTGTGCTAGGAGAGCCCCTAGAGCTACTAAGGTTGCTAAAATGTATAGTATCAATGGTTTCTCTACAATTGGTGGCATCAATACCAATGGTGTAGCTATATAATCTTTCAGTTGCTAGAAGGCTTGTTCACAATGATTGTCCAATTTGAGAGCCATATCTGTTGGTGCTTTTTAAATACCAAGCTGATCTCACAAATAACCTGGAATTTCCATCTTCTAATGGTCAGGTATTTGGAGAGATTGGCCAACAAATGAGTGAATGTTGTAATAACTTTCCTCCTACACTTTGGGTTCTACAAAACTTGAGATGGTGATCTCACACAATATAATTAATATTATTTGTGCTAATTTACCTCATACATTATGAATTAACAAATATAATCTCTTATAGTGTGATTCTAAAAGATTTCGCTAATCTTTCTCAGCATTTAACATTCCCAAAGCAAGAGAACACAAAAGTACATGAAACTTCTAAAAATAAAACCTCAACTAAAATGGAGATTTGATATTTTTTCTTTGACTAATGTGAGAGATCCTAGAGAATGCAAATTAAGACACAAATAATAGAACAATTCCTTACCCTGAGGCGTGGAGTCAAATTTAACACAAATATTGGAGTATAATAGCATTTAATCACAACATTATAGAGCTACTACAACATTGCATTGCAAAATTGTACTCAAAAACTCCAAAAAAAAATTGCTTATCAAATCCCTGCACTCAAATTACACAAATCTATGATTCTATCAAAGTAATTTAACCAATTCTTTGAATTAGAACAAAGAAAAAATCATACATTCATAGGAAACACCATGAAGATCAATTAAAAGACCCTTGATCATTTTCATTGATAATTCATGTAAAGCACGTGCATAAGGAGAGAAATGGCTTTAGACTTATGCCATTCTGGAATTCAAATGCTAGTATGGTTATACAACATTAAAATTGAAAAAAATAAAGACTCAAAATCCTAAAAAAGACTTGAATTCTATTTACCTATGTTTGCATTACAAAAAACTCTAAGGAGATCAATCAACAACCACGTACAATTGGCCCTGAATTCCCTTTTATAAAAGAAAGGGAGAAAAACAAGCTTCAGGCCAATTGACACTTGTCACATATTCATTTGACAATTTTAAATTGCACTTCAAAATAATGGAATATTCCAAGGACAAAACTGTTATATTTACATTTAAAACCTTTGTCCCTTAAAGGTACTTTTCTTCCCCTTCTCTTTATTTTTCCTTGAAGTGTGCTCGAGAAATTTGATGATGAGCAAGGTCGTTGATGTCACTTCTTGCATCATTTAATATTTCAATTATCGAACTAGGTGTGTCTTAGAGCTGTATGCGATAAGGATGTTCTCACAAATTGGGGGGTTTTGCATTGTAAATAGTGACTTTTGGTTTCGGTTTAACTCTTTCAGGAGCTTTCAGGAGCTCTCAAGAGTGGATCTTAATGACTAATTTCCAACTAATTCTAAGGACTTAATCCTGACTTGTTTATGAATTAACACTTATTTAGAATCTAATAACTTAGTTCAGACTTCACCTGATTTAATTGTAATTGATTCATGGAAGAATTAAGCTAAAAAATGAATTTACTCTTAATCTAAAATTCAGAATTGAAATTTACTTGACAAGAAAATCTATTTACGTTTGCAAAAGAGAATCTATTTACATTTGCAAGAGAATAAATATTAATCTAGAAAATAGTAACACTAAATTCCATGAATGAATTCCAAACAAGCTTCAGTTTTGTCTTCCCATAAGTCATCATTATCTCTCCCATTAAAAACCACATGCATTTGAAAATAATTATTAAGTCTAATTCCTATGAAAAACAATTAAATCTATAGTAAATGCATGAATACTAATCTACAGTAAAGCATGATGAACTACCTTGAGAATGCAATGAACTTAATCCAAGATTACAAATAATTGCAATCACTAACAATGATTAAACAAAGATCAAAATTCCTAACCTTCCAATTGATACAAATTAAACAAAAATTAACTGAATCAAAGAACATAACACAAGGTCAACTCCTTTGGTTGAGAAAGGCCTGCTCTTCCTCTAGTGGGACCTTAAACACCGAGATTTGAATTAACTCCTTATTTGCATTCCAATTGGCCCAAATAGGTGAGTAGAAAAAAAGTGTGTATTACAAACATTACAATGTTTAAGCGAAATATTATCTAACTCGAAACTAAATCTAAGGATGGATGTTTATAGGGATATCTATTTATTTGAATTCAAAAACATGGTGTTGCCCGCCAAGATACATATTGGCAAAAACTAAAACAAAACAAAACTGAAAGTATCATAAAGAAATCTACCACATAATAGCTAAATAGGAAGTTTCCAAACTAAATAAAGAAGCCAATTTAGAATTGATAAATCAGGATCCAGCTGGAGCGATTAGGAGCATGATAGATTTCAAGTTTGTTAAATAGAGAGTTTTAAAAGTCCACCTCATGAAGTAAGCATTTAATCAACCAAAAATAATACTCAAAGGTAGGATGCTATTATGACATCAAAGATTTATAATTGTATAATAATTTCATCATTAACATCATTAAAAAGCAACACATTTAATGCAAAATATATCCTTAAATTAGTCAAATATAAGATAAAACAAGCAAACATATAAGTATATAATCTACCACCAACATAGTTAATTAACAACATAATAAAGTCTTTGCAAACATAAAATGATTAATTAAAGTGTCATTTTGAGCACTCATCAGTTGAGTTGGCATATATGGGAAAAACTCGAACTGTACAAGAGTAAAAAACTGTTGTCTCTTGTATTCTTGAAGACTTTTAGAAGTGTTTATTATGCAAAAGACCAAAAGAAGTATCCACATCATCATTGGATGCTTCACAAATTAGGAATACCATTGCATTTCTTATCCCAAGTAGTATAATCCTCTTCTATAGGACAATTGAAGGTCTTGAATTCATATAAATATTTTCTATAAGGACCATACTTTATCATTATTTGATTCACATCTTTGTGAAAATCCTCAAAGAATGTGCTAGTGACTGACGACTTGTTCATGCTATCCTTCAACATAACTATGTTGATATCCCCATGCTCACAAATTAAAGTAGATTTTGCATCAATAGTAGCATCCATGTGAGCTATCCAATGTTCATAGGACTTAACAACTCCATTATTACCAAGAATGTTTGGAAAGAGACCAAGATTATTCTCATCAAGTTGCCTGAGCAATGCCTTAATCCTCTTCTCTAATCGATCTACTAACCCTTGGGAATCAATAATATCTTTCACCATCTTGTAAGTTGGAGAAATTTGCAATGGCTTATTCTGATAATTTTTTGACCCTATTACCATGCTCTTCAGTGCACCTAGCCTTGGAACCCATGTTTGAATTGGAGGAATAGCAATTGATCTATCCCTTTCAAACATATTTATTGAATTGAACATTAAAGAATAATTTGAGTGAACCCTATTCACTCTTTTTATTGCTTTTTCTAAATAATGTTCCAAAACATTAGAGACAATGAATTTTTTGTTATTATTGTACAATGCAAACAATTCCTCAAATGTTTCAAGCTGCTCAATTGTTTCCTTTTTTCTTACTTTTTTTTTTTGGGGGGGGAGGTGCTGCTAAAGTACTTGGAGCAAGATATTCTAGTGGTACATTTTCTTCATTATACACCACCATTTCCAGAGATGGTGGAGGATGTGAGTGGATAGGAGGAGGTGGTGGAGAAGATGGAACATCATATGATGCTTGTGGCACTAATTTCCCTAATTGTAATGATTGCACATGTTTCTTTAGCATTTCATTCAGTAGTTCTAGCTCTCTAATTCTCTACTCATCCTTGTTATAGGAGATCACAAAATCATTGCACCTTTTATTCTCAACCTCATACTTCTCCTATAAGGATTCAACAATGACCTTAGTGAATTGTGCCACATTCACTACCATAGTAGCTACTTCAACTATAGGAGTATCTGAAACTCTTTTTATTGTTAATCCTCCTCTCAAATCTGTAGTAGGTTTCACAACTTCAGGCTTGTTAGTGTTTGAAGCCAGTGCCCAGATTACCAAAGTTTCCCAATCATAACTAAAAGCTAACCCCTGCAATGCACATACTACCTCTTCATTTGTTACAAAAAATATTGTTCCCTGTCTTCTCACTGTATCAAATGCTATGGAAAATGCCATATCCCATTTTGGAAAGAGCAACACTCCACTTTTTTTTACAAGTTCCTTTCCTTCAATAGGTTTCATCTCCTTGTGTTTTTCCTTCACATTAGTGAGGACTCTTGAGGAAATCACTTCTCTTGGTAATTCAAGAGAATTAACCATTCCTTCCTTCACCCTATCATCAAATTCTTCTCTTTTTTCTCTGCATAAAAATTATTAAGAACCTTTGACTTTACAAATGAATCATCATCCATGAATTCATTGCAATCCTTCTCCCTCATATCATCAGTGTTGTTAATCCCTATTAGAACAACTTTACTCAATCTGAGTTTTTGAATTGGTAAATTCATCTCTCTTGGGGATGATGGCATGTTCTACATGAATTCATCTATGGTGACAACAATCTCCCTATCTGAATCCAGGGAATAATCAACCAACCTTGCTGATTCAAATTTTCTCCTCTTTTTTGAAGGCTCTCTTGGTGGGGAATACAAGTTAATAACCATTTGAAAATGGGATGGAGGTGACATTAGAGGTGGAGATGATGGAAATTTCTGCACTAGGGAAGGTTCTCCTGACTCCTTTGAATGAGGAGTAGCAATAGTATCTTCTTTTCTTACAACCTCCTTTTACTTTCTTCTTGAGAAAACATACAACTTGTTTGGTGGTTGATAGGTTGGTCTTTCCTCAACCATAGGATACTTTCCTTTATCAAGCACTTCTTTCTACTCTTTAAGGTGTCCCAACACCTTGTCAAAATTCTATAAAATTTTCGCCACTCTCAACATTTTATCATCAGTATCCACATAAGTTCCTTGGAAGTTAGGATATTTCTCATTCTTTTCTTTCTCCAACTTGGTGAATGACAACCATTTCACCTTTCTATCCTCTACCATTACCAAGCCAAATTCATTTCTAATTATGTCTTTAGGGGAAAATAAATTGTGCTAAAACCTCCCTCCTTTTATCCTTAGTTTTAGTGCTGCAATAAACCCTTTAGGATCATGATTCCTTGGTATGTGGTGCTTCAAGCCAAAAGGTGTAATTATTTGAAGGATTTTTTTCCATCCATATTTAATCACAATGAAGTTAGAAAATGAAGTGTAAGTAGGGAAAAGAGTCCATTTTTTTGTCTTGCTAGGTGCGAGTCTTCAACATTTCCTAGCTACCAAATAACCTCAAGAAAAGCAAGCCTCAATGGAACATTCCTTGGGAAAACATGTGGAAAACCATGTGTGCTATACACTTTGATGATAGTTTAGTTTGGATAAGGGATGATAACACCCTAATTATGGTCAATTCCCAACTTAGGTCTCCTGTCCTTGGGCCTTAAAAAATCATGCAATTCTATTGAAATCCTTGGTGGGTTCCTCACTAGATACTCTCTCAACTTTGCAACAAAAAAATTCATAAAGGTGATAAAACTAAGGTTTTCATCATGTGTATCCAGGTGGTGAGTCCATGTTTGGACAGGGAGGATTTCATTTCTTTCATCTCTCATCTTCAAAGTCATATCATGTCCAAAATACTTTCACTCGTTTGAATAAAAACATGTGCATTATCAAGGAGTACCACAAAAACCTTACTCATGTCTCACCAGACTTAAGAGCCACCAAACCCTTGTAAATTTGATTAGAGAAATAGGTGGAAAAGTCATACAATTTGCTCATCGTCATATGTTGGATTTTTTCTACCATGTACATTAAGGCTAGGAGCATCCTCTTAGGAGGGTCAAACCCTAAGATTTGTCACAAAGTATACTAAGACCTATCAATGTAATACTCAAGCATGTCTACTACGAAGAGTTCTTGATTAGATGATGTTAGCCTTATCTTGCTCCTCCCCTTTCCTTTTCCCATGAAATTTCGCATAATTATGACCTTGAAAGTTGTTTTATTGTTCTCATATTCTTCCTTTAGGGAATTTAGGTTGATTGGATCATTTTCATCTGGGATTAAGTTAAAAACCTTAATGATTCCATAACAGGTGAGGTCAATCATCTCGACACCATTGTGTGACCTCATGACCCAGATATTGGGGTGATAATTAGTAGCTAGAACTTTTAGAAGGTCAATATCAGGATACACATTTGGGACAAGAAGTTTTTGAATGTCAAGCCTCCAGCCATTAGATGTGGGGACATTGGAATATATCTTCCCAAATAGTACTTAAACAAATCCCATCTAGTTGCTGGAACCTCAACATCCTTGATCGCATGTTGTAGATCCATAAAACCCTTATCTGCTCAAGGACCTTGAAACATAATCTTGCCCTAAATTTTGTCCATGGTCACAATTGAATCCTTTAATTGGTCCAGTATATCATCATGAAGGCTTCTTTTAGGGGTAAAACTAGAATATTGGACCTTTAGGGGTTCCATTCTCAATATTCTAACAACCTAAGGTTTTCTAAGATGCAATTTAGGGTTTCTAGTAAAGTGGTTCAACTATTCTTAAAGACACATGTAAATTAAGGTGAATTTAAAGAAGTTTGACACAATTCATTGAATTTTAAACCTTAGAAGAAACCTAACTCACAATTCTAAACATAAAACTAGAAAGTGCACACAAATTCAAAATAAATTGGGTACAAAGGGTGTAATTTCATTTATAGGTCCTTGAAATACCAAAATCCCTAATTTTGGATGCAAGAAAACTTGAAGACAGTGCAATCAATCTTTGGATACCTTAGAAAGCTTTGGTAAGATCAAATTATGCTTCAAATCCTACTTTTATGGTGATAAAACCCCTTAATTCAATGGGAAAGCATCATTTCCACCATTATTGCTCACTCACACAAACCAAAATAGCTCCATCAACCCAGTTTCATAATTTTAAAACATACCTAGCAATCTTGTGATGACTTAGATCATCGAACGAATTAGATGGAGTCAACTAACTTTGAAAACCGTGACTCAGACTGACCTTAACATCAAAGCAATGAGAACATTCCATGTGGAGAAGTCTTGCATCATCACCCTAGGCTCCACCATTCTTTGGAAGCTTTTAAAAGTACTACGTGTCGCTTTCCCATAATCCCGCATGAGTCTACTGGGGAGTAGATTGAGGGATGCGGGTTGGTAGGGAATGGTTAAAATTAAATCTATACACCTTACTTGTGCACCCTTTAACCCTCCAAGTTCATGCCCATACTTAGAAATTTTCAACATGTGACTTAAATCTCGACAAGATGGATAGTCAAGATTATAACATCTAAGTTACCTTTTAACCATAAAGCTTCAAGTCCTTTTAGTAGCATGACCTTTAGCCATCCTATCTCACCTAACAATATTTGATAAAATATTTCATTTATAAATAGTCTATTTAATACTCCAAATGATGCCACATGTCAGCTTCCTACTATCCCGCAAGCACCTCATAGCTACTTAAAGACCTGCTACGAGATGAGGGGGAATGACTTAGATTGATTTAGCATCTTTTATCCCAGTCATTAGGTCTTGGGCCCACCACTATCACCACCTTAAAATCTTACAAGGCCCACCAAAGAGACCTACCATCTGACACATGCCTGCTATCCCACACTACTTTTTCCTAAATATTTTAATAGTTGTGGGTTGGCGGGCAACCAATGAGAATTGAGTCATGGGGCTAGAACAAGTCCTTAAGAGATTTTAAATGCACATGATTTAAGTTTATAACTTAAAGCAAGGCCATATTATGTACTTCAACTTAGACATAGACATAAAATATTTCAAACCTATTTCTAAGTAGTAGATATAAAACATGAAAATTATTAGCTTGATCAAACTTAGGACTTTAGGTAAATATTTAAAAAAAAGTATGCACTCGGTATTTGCTAGAAAAAAAGGGCTGGTAAACCAATGACACCAATGGATCAAGTCATGACTTAAATGACTAGGGGCGGTTAAACATAGGTTAATGATCAATTAGAACAAAAGGTTAAGGCCTTGCATTATTTTGGGTTTTAGGAGGGTTTTAGCCCTAAGAATGAACCCTAGTAAATGGAGAATGAAACCCTAACCCTTAAATGACTAGTGAATGACAAAATTTTGAAATGTTACCATGGAACCACTAAATTTTTTCAAAGTGCTATCAACACCTTTGTGAAGAAGGTGCATAAATGGGTGACACTTGTCTACTAGTTTTGTGATAAACTTCCTAATGGATTGAAGCTTTCCTTGTAGGTTGCGAAGTTGTTTGAGGGTTTTAGGTGGTTAGAATTCCATGATTGCTTTGACTTTGGTAGGGCCCACTTTGATTCCCCTTCATTATACAATATACCCAAATTTTTTTACCAAAAGTGACTCCAAAGGAACATTTCTTTGGCTTCAATCTCATCTAATACTTTTCAAGCCTATCAAAATTTTTAGCCGGCTTCTAGATGTCCCTTCCTTATAATTAATTTTTCTAGGATGTCATCCACATAGTCCTCTAGGATTTTGTGAAACATGTCATGAAATATCACTGTCATTCATATTTGGTAAGTGGCTCCTACATTCTTGAGACCAAATGGCATCACATTCCAATAGTAGGTTTCCCATAGACACATGAATGTTTTTTTGTGTTCGTATTCTTTAGCTATCCTTATTTGGTTATACTCGGAGAATCTGTCCATGAGAGCATCTCATTCCCAACTATCAAATCCATGATGATATCGATGCTAGGAAGTGGAAAGTCACCATTAGGACATGCCTTGTTCAAATATCTAAAGTTTGTACATATCCTAATGCCTCCATTTGGTTTTGATACCGGTACCAGGTTTCAAACCCACTCTAGATAATCGATGGGTCTTATGAAACCCACATCAAGTAACTTTTGTAGCTCTACCTTGACCAATAATACAATTTTTAGATGCATTTTTCTTAATTTCTATTTCAATGGCTTCACATGAGGATGCATTGTGAGGTGATGTAAAACCAATGATGTATCCAACTTGAGCATATCTGCATATGACCAAGCAAAGAAAATATTTTTTTCTCTGAGGAAAGTTGCAAGATTATTTTATTCCTCGTCATCTAATGAAGATGCATAGAACATGACTTAAGGTGCCTTTGTTGTGCCCACATTGACTGGTTGAGATGATTCCATAAGTACTACTAATTTTTCTTGATCTATTTCAGTACCAAGAAGATTAAATCCCTCATCCTTAGGCACCTCAGAGAGGTTTTCAACTTTAGATACATCCTTGTAATGAGAAAGTGCCACTTTGTGGTTTTCACTTGGAGATCTTGTTTTGATTTTTAAATTCTATTTTGTGACCGAGGGATTCAATTGTATCACCATAGTATGCTTGTGTGTCTAGTTCAATGTCGAACCCTGCTTTCTTCTCTCCAAAAGGTATGCAATCTCGGAGTCCCATAAATTTGGAGATAGACTCATCACTTTGAAATGAATCTAGAATTAGTGCTCCTTGTTGGTCCCAGTTTATGAGTTGAGGGTAGATAGCTTTAGTTCATTGTCTTGGGTGGGGGGTGTAAAGGATGTTGTGGTAATCATGTAAATGGAGGCATGCTCAAATAGGTTAGTGATGCAAAAGAGAGAGTCATCGATGTCTTTGCAATTATATGTGTTTAACTAGGAGAAAGCTTCATGTCCCTCAATTAAAGTATCTTCAAAAAGAGGGGTTACATTTTACTCAAGGTGTAATTGAGACTAATATTGTTTATGTGGTTTTTAGG
>VDFB02045172.1:0-27817 GCA_007258455.2 Sequoia sempervirens | reverse complement strand
TGCACAAACTGCTGAAAATAGAATGTTGATTTACCTTGAAAAAGCAATTTCTCCGAAAAAAACTAGGACCTGCGTTTTGCAAAGAATCTCGTTCTGGAGAAACCCAGTTGATCAAATTTAGAAAAAGTTGAGGATTTCCCGAAAAAGCGTGAAAAAGCAGATTCTTGAAAACTTGAAATTTTCCAAAGTTGAAGAGAATCAAAAATCAAGTGGACCCAGATGAATGAATTTTGAAAAAGATGCCCCCCCTTCTTCTAAAAAGTGATGCCCTGGAAAAATAAAGCATGAAAAAGCGAGCCTCTGTGCATACTGATCATGAAAATATGAAGAACTTTGAAAAAGCACCACGTTTTGGCCTTCAAATCTTGATGAGAAAAAAGATACTTTTCTTCCTCTGGATGCCAACCTGCAAAAAGTGAATAATGAGTGCCAAAGACATCTTAAATAGGTTTTGAGGATAAATAAAACACTTTATTCTCCAGCTTTAAATCTTTGAAGCCAATCTTGACCAGGTTCGTTGAATGTGGACGCTATTTGAGAGTTGAATGATGAAAATTCGGAAATTTTCTAAGGCATGAAATCTTGGACGCCCTTCTTGGCAGACTTAGCCATTTTCTTAAAATTTCCAACTTTTTGCTTGCTTTTGACCTCAGTTTGATCTTCGACTTCGAACACTCAATGAATCCTGTGAACTGGCTGACTACTCTGTTGCATAGCTTGATTGAATCTGGTGAGGTTGTTCTTGAGATTGCTCATGCTAAAAATATCATTTAGACCCCGAAAATGATGGGCGCCCCTGGCTACCTAGGGCACCCATGGCTCCCACAACTAGCCATTTTCATGTTCTTCAAATTTTATCATTGTTTTCTGCCCCTCGGATGAATTTGTGATTCCGGGAGCTAGACTAACCCAATGAACTGGCTATCAGGTTCGTTGGATAGCTTGACGAATTCTAAGGTGGGTCTTCTAGAGGATGTATCTTCTAAAAACTGATTTTAGGGCCTCAAAAGTTTGGGTCCCCTGGCTACTTGGGGCGCCTTTACTACTCAGACTTAGTCATTTTTCTGGATTTTCAACTTTCAACTTTGACTTTTATGTTTTGCACAATTTTATCCCTTCGTTCAGTCTTCAATATATGGTGATTGACAACTCTAATGGGCTTGTTGATGATTGCGTTGGAGAGCTACTTCAAATCTCAAGAAAAATGTTGGAGGTGTCCAACCCTAATTCAACCATTTGAGTACGCAAAAGCTTGGGTGCCCCTGGCTACCTAGTGCACCCATGATCTCCAGACTTAGTCATTTCTTCGTGAATTTCATCCTTCAAATTTGCACCTTATGCCACGTCCTTTGTTTGCTCTGAATTTGCCGACAACTAACGAGTCTAATGATCAGGCTGGGGTATCCACTGGAAAGCTTACAGAATTCTAAAGACGATGAGCATAATTGCAAACCCTAATCTCTACATCTAGTGGCTCAAAACCCTAGGCGACCATGGCTACCTGGGGCGCCCATGGCTCCCTAGAGTTAGAATATTTTTTTGATGATTTTCCCAATTTCCAATTTGCTCTTTAATGAAGACATCTCTGTTCGATCTAAGATTCCGATTGATTGATTGATCTGATGGTCCTGTTGCTGGATTCACTACGGAGGCGGAGGAATTTTGAGCAAGATACTTTAGGAGCACAAACCCCAACAACAGCATTTGATAGCTTGAAATGATGGGCACTCCTGGCTAGCAGGGGTGCCTTTACTCTCTAGAGATAGTTTTTATTTTGCATTTTTCAACTTTCCACTTTCTCCTTCACTTTCCACTTCGTGCTCAACAGCCAGAGACTGAAAAATGACTAAGGTAGAGAATCCCAAGCGCCTTGACTGGGCAGGGGCGCCTGAACTCTCCAAACTTGGTCAAAATTTTGCAATTTTCATGAATTCACAGCATCCCTCCTTCATTCTCCGTTTTGTGTGCATGTTCATCATTTCTCATCTTCTATGCGGTGTTTGAGACTTTGAATCTGACACCTGGCAGTTTGACCAACGTCCATTGATGACCTTGAAGCTCCTATTTTAGCTTTTGAAAAAGCAAAATAGACCCACTTGGGCAAAACTGATCTTTTGAAGATTCTAAGTAGACCAACTTGATGAGGAAGTATTTTAAGCCAATCAAAATCAGTTTGAACCCCTGGAGTAAGACTTTCTATTTTTAGAAAATTTTGCCAACATAAATTTGAGAAGAAACCCAAAATAAAGTCTATTTTTAGAAAATTTCCTAATATTTAGGGCCGATAAACTGAGATCTGCGTTTTGTAGACAAGGTCACTCTGAGCAGACCTAGATCCTCAAATTCTAAAAATTTTGAGTTTTTGACCTACATGCATGACATGCAAATTTCCATTTTCAGACATTTTTTGACAATTTTTACACAAGACTTTGACCATTTCTTCAAAATGCCTAGGTGTAGCAAAATTTTAATTTGGGGTACAACATTATTATACTTCCACTCTTGGCCTTGATGATCTTTGTGTACATTGACTTGTATTCGAGTTGATTACATGTATAACTTACTTTTTTGACATGACCAAAATGTGTGAAGCATGTCAGTGTAATTTTTTCTTTCATTTAGCTCACGGATGGTTAGATATTTTGACAATGTATGCAATATATGTGGCAGATATATGTATGTATATCTATGTGTGTGTGATGTATAGGCCTAACATTTGTTTTGTCACAAAGAATCACGCAACAAGATTACAAGGTAAAGATATGTATGATGGATGATGTAATGGGCTAACATTTACCTTACATGCAAGAATTAGGCACCTAAGTTACAAGATCAATATATGTATGATTTTGCAACATTAGCATGAAGGCTCAACTAGGGTATGAGTGATGAGGGATAGAGTTCAACAATCGACCCCCATTATAAGAGCGATCAATTTTGGTCTATCAAAATTACTCAAATATACATTAGAAATCAAAAGGTTTCAAAAATGATACTTATAAGCCATGATTCAAACTTGGATCCAAGGATGGACAAGTTCAAGATAAAGGAGAATCTTTCAAGCGAAAGAGTCCTCCCATGGCAACTTTTAACAATAATGGTGAATTTATTTAGATACCAACTTTCAAATTTCTATTATTTTCATAAAGTGAACTACCAAACCTAGCTTCATGCAAATCCTAACGTGCAAGGACTGATCACCAAAGGCTAGACTAAGCTACTAAGAGCACACTTCTTGCCCCCATATGTTAGTGTCACATAGCTAGAAAGATGTGAGGACTTGTCATTAGAAACAAAGGCAAGCAGGTAAAGATTGAAGATTTATACAAAAATTGAAATCAAGTGCTTAACCCACAATTCTGATGTCACACAAATGAACAAGAAATGACGACTCATCACTTAGAGCCAAAATTGGCAAGTTTAACACTTTAACTAATTTTTAGTAATTGGCCCCAAACCTCGGCCCTATGCAACTAAGAAGAGGTAAGGGCTTATCAATGAGAATTAAGGAAAGCAAACTAGATGAATGTTGAGCTTAGTAGCTTTTATTAAAAGGCCCTTTTTAGATTGGATCTATCCAAAATCAAGTTAAGGGCTATATTAATTAGAGAACTACAATAGAGGGGGGATTTGTTTGTTAGCTTCTTTTTTAATCTATGAGATATTTGTTTGAGCTTGTAAGGAAATCAAGGAATAAGGGCAATAATAGTCATTAGAACCAATATTAATTCTCTTGGTTGAAGTGGTGTTCGAGAGATAACCCTACATGAAGAAAGGTAAAGGAGATATATGAAATAGATTGTTATATAGAGGAATTTTTCCAACTAAATAAGTTGTTGGATAGTAATCCTAGCCTACAATGGAATCAATGATTAAACATCAATGGATGGAAGAGGAAAATTGTCAAAGTTTATTAGTATCTCAAAATTTATACAAATTGTTACCCCATAGTTCTTTTTAACAATAAAGATGTTCAAAATTAATAAGAAATAATCCATGGGTGAGATTAATTTGATTTTGAAGATTTATCCAATTTTATTTAGACATGAGGCTTACCATCAGCTACAAGGGCCCTAACTTTTGTTTCACTATTGTAGTGACTTTCACTAAACTTAATTTTGCATTGTGTTGTAATGATTCATGCTACCGCAAGCAAAATGTGACCTTGGAAGCCTTGAAGGAGCATAGGACATTCAATGGCTCACAGAGAACTGTCAACCAGCAAGTTAACAAAGGCCTTTAGGGAAGTGACATTCATCCAAACTTCTAGATCAACAGTTCAAAGGAAACACAAATATCCAAAGTCTCAATCACCATAATCTTTTGTTTTAATACAATAGCCTACATATAATTGAATGGCGAGGCCTACATATAAGTTTGGTCCAATTTTGGTTTATCAAAGGCATATGTTAGTGTAATGTCTCCATTTCTGACATGATCATTTAGCACTTGGAGAGGGAGTTAGCAGATCAGATTGAGCAATATTTTGAGGGCAGATTTTGCATTGTTTCGCCCTAGGGTTTCACCCTAGAGTGGAGCACTAAATTTGGAGGAGAGGCGACTTGGATTGGAGAGGACAATTTGGCATTTTGGAGGACATTTGTGGGCTTTGCAAGGGTTTTAAACCCTTGTCTTCAGACCAGCAGGCCAGCACCCCCTTTTGGTAGGGGTTTTGAGGCATCTAAATTCACATTTTGCATCCTTTTGGCATATTTGCATAGCTGGAGTAGTTCGCCCAGCTAGGGCATAATTGGAGCATCATTTTCATGCATTTTGTTACGTATTTAGACCTGATTTGTAGCAGCAGATTTCTGGATTAATTCTGGGCATGTTTGAGCCCATTTGTGATGTACTTTGCATGGACAATATTTCTGATTTGTAGCAGCAGTTTGGACAATTTGAAATCAGACTTCTTTCATGTTTTGGTGATCATTATATTGTTGTTCATTGCTGGTTATGTTTGTGATTGAAAGATAAATATATTTGCTTTATTGTTTGAGCATTTTGGAAGCATATATGTTTGCTGTTCATACTTGTTTGAAATCAGAAAATTCAGATCAGAATCTAGGGTTTTGAGCAGAAAATTAAAGTGCAGAAATTTAGGGCAGAATTCTGAGTTTCAAAATCAAATTTTTAGGGAAAATCCTATGTGGGATATTTCAGTGAATAAAGGCTTTACTAACCACAAGATATGATGAATTAGCACATCTAATGACTCGCAAGGATTTCAAAGAGATTGAGTGACAATTGTTTTTGCAGAAGCAACAAATGCCAAATGGAAGACAATATCCCAAATTAATGGCTCATGACCTTTTGAGCCAAAAGTGATTGAAAAGCAGGCTACAAAAGAGCAATAATTGCCAAACGAAGTAATTTGTTTGATCTATCAGTTTGCACGGAAGAATTGAATGCAAAATTAGTCATGAAGGTATTTTTGAATTATAATCAAAATTAAAAAAGCATTGAAGGGAATTAAAGCTCCAATTAAGGCATACATCCCACACTTCCACTCCAATCTTAATTGCAAACTATTGCATTTGCCAAGTGGAGAGTTATTTCACTCAAGTTTTGATCGTGCATTCCAATTTACCGCACAAATTTGAAGGATCATCTCCTATATGATCAAGTGGCATTAGTTGCTTGTCTACTTTTAGCTTTCCATTACAATATTGATTGTATTAAGTAAGTGCCTTTTGATTATTTAGGTTAGATTTTCTTTGTACATTCATGGCCAGTAAACCTTGCATGCAAAAGTAATTATCAATTTTCTTGCTTTTAAACCCTAAAGTAAACTTTGTTTATGTATCCTAAGTTTCTAGCTATGATTGTCTCTATCCTCCTTTTATAACTTTTATGGATAAATAGTTGCCTTTTGCACATTTTTTATCATGCTTATTTGGGTTTAATTTCACTATTAAACATCACGCAAAGTACTCTATGAGAGAATATTGGGAGAAATCTACTATGGTGCATTGCCCATGATTCATTTTTGTTCACTACTTTAAATAAAATTTAACACTTTTCTCTTATCAAGTAAAAATTCAATGAGAAACTATTTGTAAATTCTAGTCTCTTTAGGAGTTAATGTACAACCAAGTTTTCTCTATTGATGTTCATTTCAATCATGTCCTCAATTAGAGAAACATGCCCCTCTTCCGATTGAGGTGGTGAAAGAGAAAAATCTCAAGTATCTTAATCAATTTCTATGATTTCAATCTCTTCCCAGAATTAATCTTATGTGATCAAGGATAGAGAATAGCCTTTCTTGTGATGTTATAAGCATGTAGAAACTCTAAAATAGGTTCATCATTTTTTGCATAACCTTGAGTAAGAGGATCATTGTCCTTTCCTGCAAACATAACACCACAAAATTTCCCTAACCTTTCACTACTAGTTTTTCTCTCTTGTTAATCCTTAAAAAAAGTATTGCAATTGTTCCTATAAAATTAGACTTTGGCCTCTTACAATATCCCTTATTGCTAAACAATTGGTTCATTATATACCATTTGTCGAAGGAAGGAAAAGAATACATTCACTACAGCCTAGCCATCATCGATAGCTCTCTTGACATAAAGAGATAAATATGAAATGTCCGAACTTGGAGATAAGACAGCAATATATTTGTGTGATAGCTGAAGCTCAAAAGCTAACCCTCTCAAGTAAAAGATAAAATTGGCATCCTTATAACCTTGATTAGGAGGATAGGCTTTGGCTTCAACAGGAGGGGTATACTTTAAAATTGACCAAGACCCATTGCCTCATGTAACTCAATGCAATGAGCTAGAGTAATTTTTCAAAAGATTTATAAATGGTATGTGAAATAGAGTATGTCATTGAATAATCTAGGTTGTTGTGGTGTTGACCTCTTGATGCAAGAGCATCCGGGCCCACAAGCTCATGTACCACCCAACAATATTCCAAGTTTTTCCAATTTCAATTCAGCTTTTGTTGTGTTTTGTTTTCCATTGCGTTGGTTTTTGGTGGTTTTTCTTCAATAGGAATTCTAAATGCATTTCATGCAAGCTAAGGAAACCATTATGAAGAATGGCCAAAAGGGTATCTCCAGTTTCAATTTGGTAAAGTTTGGAGTAAAATGGCTAAGTCTAGAGGAAATTAGAGTTTCAGACCTAACTGGGAACAAATTGGAGGTTCAACTTATTCCAAGAACACCAAAAACCACCAAGAAGTTCATGTCCTTTGCTTCTCCCTCAATAGTTCATGTTCCTAGTACTTTTGAACTCTCCAATAAAGTGAATGGTTCCTATTCGGGTAGGAACCCTTGACAAAATGGAATGAAGCAGACTTAAACATTCTTGAAAGTCTAAATAGTTCCTATTGGAGTGGGAAACCCCTACAAAGAAGAACGGTTCCCATTTGGGTGGGAACCTCTGACAAAGAGGAACAGTTCTTAGTTCCCATTAGGATGGGAACCCTCAACAAAAGGAAACAAAGATGAACACTTAACATTTTGGAAAATGAACTAGTTCCTAATGGAATAGGAACCATCAACAAAGTGGAACAATTCCTAGTGGGATGGGAACCCCCAACAAAGGAACAAGTTCCTAGTGCCTAACACATCTCCAACAAGTTCTCAACACTTAATTTCAATGGAGTTTCGAATGATCGCTGGAATATCCCCAAATAGGGATAATAGAAAAACAACAATATTTCCAAAACTAGGGCACAGAAAGTTCTGATTTTTTTTATTTGCATATAAGAGTTTTTACAAAAAACCCAGATTTACAATCAGATTAACGATCTGATTTTTTCGGCTAAAAGAAATAATTTCTGAGTATTATTCAACTTAGAAGTATATGAAATCCTTTTATTTCTGCCCAGAAATTTCAGAAATGGATTACAATGATTTTTCTTCTATTTTTTGAGATAAAACTGAAATAAATATGCAGATTTAAACATAAAATACCTCAGACCTTGATCAAACCCTAGTCATCTTCAAATATGGCGTCAAATCCCAAAATAAATCAGCGCTAGGTCTAATTTTATGTTGCCATCCTCAAGAATGCTCAGAAATATGAAATACCATGCTAAAGTTAATCCAAATCTAAACCTTCAACTCTGAACTTTATCTCCAAATTGGCCTCCAAACCTGATAGACAATTACAGCCCTGAAAATTGATATTCTAGGTTTTCATAAACCAAAGCTCCTCCACCGAAACAAACCCTTCTTGTTAATGTTTTTAGCAGCTTCGGTAGCTCCTTCCAGCTCAGCACCTTCTTGGAAGACATAAATTGAAGATAGCCGTTGGCTATTCAATTTACATTCATTGTCTTGTATTATATTGATCCTATGGCCGACATAAAAGAACTCGAAATTCTTAGAAGTCATTTAATGATTATTTGAGGCCGACTTTCACTTAAGAAAATGCGTGATTCCTTAGATGTCGACTTGCAAGTCTTTGAAAGATGTTCACTTGTATTTATTCACCATTGTTTCGTCATTTGTAACAATGAAGAAGCTCGATCACTACATTCTCTGATCTACACTATCAAATGTGGATATTGCAATCAAGGGCGAACAGGTTATCATGTGCGAATAAGAGACAGCGAACCATTCATATCTGTGTTAGATGTGAACTCTTCATATCCGTGTTAGTTGTGAATTCTCCATTTCGGATCTGTGCGAACTCAGCCATTTCGGATCTGGGCAAACTCAGTCATATTGGATCGGTGCTAAGTTGCGAACTCTCCACATCAAATCTGTGCGAAATCAAGGACTGTTTTATGCTTTTTATCGGTCTTGTGTTAGACCTCATTGTAATGTGTAAAATTGCCATTGTTCATAAATAGAAGAGAGATCTTTGTTGCTGGGTTTTTCTCCCTCAAGAGGAGGGTTTTCCCAGGGTAACTGCTGTGTTATTGCCTCTGATTTTGAATTATTTTCTGTGCACTAAATCTGATCACCTAAATTAACATGGTATCAGAGCGGGTCGGTGAAAAGATCTGATCAGGTTAGTTTAAAGGTTCTGTGTGAAGATTCAATCAGAGTCGAGGATTTCTTGGAAGAATTTAAGCGATCAAATTCATTATTCTGGCTGGTGGTTATGATTCATTATCTTTGGTCAATGTCGGCATAGCTCAGATGCAATCATAGTGCCAAAATTCTTCTTATCCTGACGGATTCATATATGGTACATGTATTCTGATTACCATTCATGCAACTCTTCTGCACTGGACCAGATTTGCGATTATTATTCATCGTCAACTTTGTGGGCCTATATTTCTTATGGTCATATTTATTCTATTCGTGCCTTCCACCTATTCATGGTCGAGCAGTTATTGGAGTATTCATGCCGAAAAATTCAATGGAGTTTTTCCGTGTTGTCAAGAACGGGAAGTTGACAAGATCATGGAAGTTTTCACAGCTCGATCAGATGTTTGTGTAATCAGCGAAGCTAAAATCTGACGACTTAGATCTGTAAATGGTCATTTTCTTCAATAAAGAGGTCGTGTGATCATCTGTATAGGCTTAAGAGAAAAGTTTTTGAGCTTTCAGGACCAAAGTATGATGTTGCAGGAATCTGGGTGCTCACCGTTTTTTTTAAATTGTCAATCTTTAAGAGAAACTTCGATCTCCTTCTGTGTTTTCTTTCTCTCCTCATTCTGGCATTTTACCATCTAGGCAGAGATCATCGAATAGAGCCTTGACCGAGCGTATGCCTCTAGCACTGCTTCCCAGACATGGAATTAGCACTCTACATCTATTGAATAGTTCAGATAAGTATTTTTTGTTTATGTTTTCAGTCTGCTAAGTTGAGTAGGTCTGACATTGTTTACTTGAATCATGAATGTTTGGTAAAATTCGTGATAGTAATCGCTGGCATGAGATCTTTGGCTGATGTCATCATTCATTGCATTTCTTACTTAAATCATGTGTGATAGAGATCTTTGGCAGATGTCATCACTCGTTGCATTTCGTAGTACAGATCTCTGAGTGTGACTCTGAGATGAAAAGTGAAATAAAATTTCGTTGTGATGTTCACATCGATATCTTTCTCCATGTTCATGGACTAAGATGGTGCCTTGAGAAGGCTAGTCCTATATCGAATATGCTGACTGCATGTAAGAAATCTATAGTTGTGTAAACTGTTTTTTTGTTGATGCTGAGTTTAGCACTCTCAAGAGGAGCAAAAGATGGAAGC
Source organism: Sequoia sempervirens (assembly GCA_007258455.2). Lineage (NCBI taxonomy): Eukaryota > Viridiplantae > Streptophyta > Pinopsida > Cupressales > Cupressaceae > Sequoia > Sequoia sempervirens. The sequence continues at coordinate 17,657 of VDFB02045172.1, read as the reverse complement.
AGGATATATCAGAATTCAATAAAGATAAGTTTCATTATCCCTTCATTCTGATTCCTTGATGTATTTCTCTTATAGGTTGATTTGTTTAATCCATGTTTTTTTTTTAATTCTGTTCATAAATTATTATGTAATTCATGCTATAAACCTTGAGATAGTCAATCATGTATGCTTCCAGCAATGGTACTTCTCTTCAAGATAGTTGAGTTCCATGAATTATTAGTAATCTCTTCTTAATGCCTTCATGACATACCAAGAAGTGTAAGAGATTGCTTTCAAGAAGAGCTTGTTGCATTCTGTAGATTGAAGTATGGAGACACATCATGCAGCCATGGGACCGAGTGGATGGCTGAAGACATCTCTTCGAAAAAGGAAGATTTAACCTTCAGAGGGAGTTCAGTGACTTGCTGAGAAGAAGTGAAGACTGCAATAGAGTGTTCTGAGAGGACAGCCCGTACTTAAAGATGTAGATGAAAGCATTGAAGAAGTACAAGGCAAGATTCATAGCTCGTGGGTTTTCACAGAAAGAGGGAGTTGTTTATGAAGAAACATTTGCTCCTGTTGCTCACTGTTTCGAGGTTCATGGGAAGAAGTCACATGTTTGCAAGCTGAAGAAGGCCTTGTATGGTCTTAAGCAAGTTCCTTGCACATGGTACGAAAGGATTAATCGATACCTGTCAAGTTTGGGCTTCTTAAAGAATGATGCTGATTCAAATCTCTACTTCAAGGTAATCAATGGTGATGCATTAATTTTGGTTTTATATGTTGACGATCTAATCCTTACTGGAGAAGATCACCTGATTCTTGAGTGTAAGAAGGAGTTGACTTCGGAACTTGAGATGAAGGACCTTGGGCTCATGCATTACTGCCTTGGATTAGAAGTCTGGCAGAAACCAGATGAGATGATTCTAATTCAAGAAAAGTACACCATTGATATACTTAAGAGATTTGGCATGATGAATTGCAAATCCATGTCTACATCCATGGAGGCTGCAGCTAGTTCAGATTTGGTGGATCCTACATTGTATAGACAGCTGATTGGATCCTTGATGTATCTAGTTAACACTAAACCTGATATTTGCTATGCAGTGAGTGCACTTAGCCAGTTTATGTGTGATCCGAGACAGATACATCTTGTTGCAGCTAAATATATCCTGAGATACTTGCGTGGCACAGTTGGATATGGGTTGAAGTATACTTCAGATGCTGACTTGGAGTTACTTGGTTTCACTGATTTTGATTGGGCAGGTTGTGTCACATATCGGAAGAGCACCTCTGGCTGTTGCTTCAGTTTGGGTTCTGCTATGATTTCCTAGTGTAGCAGGAAGCAGTCTTCTGTAGCATTGAGTATAGCAGAGGCTGAGTACATTGCAGCTTGCATGGCAACTCGAGAAGCAGTGTGGCTTCGTAAGCTTCTTGCAGGATTGTTTGGACAATCAATGGAGCCTACCATTATTCATTGTGATAATCAGAGTTGTGTGAAGCTTTCTGTCAATCCTGTGTTTCATGACAGATCCAAGCATGTTGAGATCAAGTACCACTATATCAGAGATATGGTACTGCGAAAGGCTGTACAGTTGAGGTACATTAGCGATGCAGGCAGATATTCTCACCAAGCCTCTCGCCAGGTAAAGTTTGTATACTTTCGAGACAAGCTTGGTATGGTGGAGAATCCAGCCTTGACTGAGTATGAGTCTCAATATCAGTGAGCCTTGCTTAATGAGTTCTTCTCTGGAGAGAAGTTCGAGGTGAAATCCCTTGTTAATGCATTTTCTTCGTGGACGGAAGAATTTGAGGTGAAAGCCCTTGTTTCCACCCTCCGAGCCGAAGTCATGGTGGATGTCATGTGTGCGACTCCATGACATATGTTGTACTTGTGTTTCACCCTCTGGGAGAGCCATGGTGAAAGTCACATTGAGGTGACAACATCACGCAAGTGATGAACACTTGTACTTACTATTGCACTTTCTTCTGTGACGGAAGAACTTGAGGTGAAAGCCCTCATTTCCACCCTCTGAGCTGAGTCATGGTGGATGTCATGTGTGTGACTCCATGACAACATCACGTGAGAGAGTCCGTGATGATCTTCTTGTACTCGTGTTTCACCCTCTGGGAGAGCCATGGTGAAAGTCACGTTGAGGTGACAACATCACGCAAGTGATGAACACTAGTACTTAACCATGTGATGGTTGATATCACATTGAGGTGATATTTCTCTCTTTATATCTGATTGCAGGCAATAGTGGCAGATGAACCTCATATTGAGATGATTTGTATTATGCAGCTGGAAGTTCTCTCCCTAGCTGAGAGGGAGTGTTAATGTTTTTAGCAGCTTCGGTAGCTCCTTCCAGCTCAGCACCTTCTTGGAAGACATAAATTGAAGATAGCCGTTGGCTATTCAATTTACATTCATTGTCTTGTATTATATTGATCCTATGGCCGACATAAAAGAACTTGAAATTCTTAGAAGTCATTTAATGATTATTTGAGGCCGACTTTCACTTAAGAAAATGCGTGATTCCTTAGAGGTCGACTTGCAAGTCTTTGAAAGATGTTCACTTGTATTTATTCACCATTGTTTCGTCATTTGTAACAATGAAGAAGCTCGATCACTACATTCTCTGATCTACATTATCAAATGTGGATATTGCAATCAAGGGCGAACAGGTTATCATGTGCGAATAAGAGACAGCGAACCATTCATATCTGTGTTAGATGTGAACTCTTCATATCCGTGTTAGTTGTGAATTCTCCATTTCGGATCTATGCGAACTCAGCCATTTCGGATCTGGGCAAACTCAGTCATATTGGATCGGTGCTAAGTTGCTAACTCTCCACATCAAATCTGTGCGAAATCAAATACTGTTTTATGCTTTTTATCGGTCTTGTGTTAGACCTCATTGTAATGTGTAAAATTGCCATTGTTCATAAATAGAAGAGAGATCTTTGTTGCTGGGTTTTTCTCCCTCAAGAGGAGGGTTTTCCCAGGGTAACTGCGGTGTTATTGCCTCTGATTTTGAATTATTTTCTGTGCACTAAATCTGATCACCTAAATTAACACTTCTAACTAGGGGGAGCCCATATGTCTCTCCGAAGCCAGGGATACTCAAGGGTTTTAGACCTTTAGCCAAGTTCCAGCAGCAATAAATAGAAAACTCACAACATAATGATCTCTAAAAGAACCCTAGAGAGTTATATAATAACTCCCAAAGAGATTAATTAATCTCAGCCCTTTAATCACCACCTCTTAATCCAAAGCTCCTCATTAAAAAACTAAAAATTGATCCAATAAGCTCCTTGAAATCCTACGCCCCTTTTTGCCTTTTGTCACATGCTTTTTAAAATTCACTTAAAGTACATAAAAAGGGGACAACTTAAGCCTTTAGGCTAGGAGTCACTTAAGTTGCCTAAAAACACATGCCCTCAACTTAAAATAACTTAAGTTCACTTAAGTTGCATAAAAAGACGTCCACACAACTTAACAATAGAATTAAGAACAAGCCAAAGACTCCAATACTTACCCAATGATGCTCTAAGTCCTCTTCCTCTTGGGTAAACCAAGGAAAGGACAGCCAATATGTTGCTAATCCTAATGGTTTGAATTGGGGATATTACAATCACCTAGTTCCAAGTCTCTCAAAAATCCTTGATCAAATGGCACAAGTTCTTTGTGAAAGTGATCGAAGAAACGGGAAGTTCCTAAAATGACGAGAAAACCCGATAAGTTCCTAAAAGCCCGATGAAGTTCTTTGACACTATTTAAGTAGAAAAAGTGATTCATAAGGCCACACTTAGTAGTTCTTGTTGCAATGGAAACCTCCAACCAAGTAGAACACTTAACTTTTGGGGTCGACAGATTATTTCTTACAGAAATGGAAATTGTTGTGCTAACACGTGTCTAGATTCGGTTGAAAACCTATGACAATTAGTTATGTAACTACCAAAGATTTACAGACAATTCACTAACTCAAATAGAAGTATCAAAGGAAGACCAATGTATTTTGGGGAGGGGAGGAGAAAAGAAGGGGAAGAAACAAAATTCCTCTTAACATGGAGAGAGGGGTCAATGGCTGACATGAGGAGAGGTTGGCTAAGTAGCTCAAATCCATGATGTGACAGAAAGGCCATGAGGAGAAGGCCGAATTTGTAATGTGATAATAGCAATGTAAGTAGTGTCTTGAAGCAAAGTTTGTCGTGGTGATGCATATAATATCTTGAAGCAGATTTTGTCTAATGAACATTATATTCATATAGGAATTAATACAATCAAATAGATTTGCTTGTTTTGTTTGTCTTCCGTTGTGCTAAATGTTGTGTTTGTTGTGTGATCAAGTTGTTTGATAAGACCCCTGAGCACAACTCCATCACCCTTTTATCTACACCAAAAACTAAAAAGCCTATGAGTTGGGTCTCTCCTTTCTGGCCTAGAAAAGGGGTTATGTTGGGATCTTGGAAAGTTGAAGCAACACAAGTAGGTAGTGTAGGATTGGAGGTTGTGTTCAATGGAACTACTTGGCTAGCATGATCCACTTGACAATGGTTTGGGAAGTGGTTCCTATAAATACTTAGATTGTGATTTTGTTGGTTGTTGGTCCAAGACAACATGGTCTTTGGTCTTCAAGGAGCCTTACAATAAACTTATTGTGTTCCTTGCATGTGACTATGTCATGCCCAATAATCTTACCGAATAAATAATACCTTTTGAATCCTACTCTCTCGACCTCTTATTTTTTGGATTTGAGAAGGAGGTTTTGGGTTGAAATTGGCATTCTACAATAGATTGAGGCCTAAATGCAAAAGGAGTTGAGACTCAAGCAAATTTTGGCAATGTCAAATTGAATCCCAATAAAACCTATTGTACATCATTAATTGTGAACATCTATGCACAAGGGATGACAATTTGTAATATATACAACACACCAACAATAGAGCTTTTCATAGTTCCACAAAGCATAGTCCTTTCCAATCACGTCTTGAATTCCAACCTATAGCACCCCTTGACATTTTCTATTATGTACCACTAGACTTGGAGTCACACACATAGGAATGAGAAATAAAGTGCAATAATTTTTGCAACACATTCAAAATGTTCACCAACATGTTCAACAAATACTCACACCAATAGAAAAAATTACTAAGTGCCATGACACACACTACACACCTTAGTCATTCGAAGTTGGTGACAAAGTATAGTTGCATCTTTAGAAAGAACTAAAGTGGAAGATGAAGCCTACGTGCTATGGTCCCTACACCATTTTGTGCACATCTAGTGAGAATGCAATTTTTCTAAATTTCCTGCAATGGATGGGATTGCATCCAATTTTCAATGTGGAACCCCTCAAGTCATTATTTTCTCTTCTTTAGCAAGCATAACCTCAACATCCTTCAAACTCACACAAGATGAGATCATTCAAAATTTCAAACTACCACAACACACACTTGCCAAGATTCACTTCATCTATTCAAAGTGCCTAAGGCAAGGTGGTATGTAAATCAAGCAAAGAGGTTAAATTTTCAACAACTCTATCTTCAATTTCCACAGCTCACCAAAGATGTGATGGGGAACATCACTTCTCAAGAAAGGGTAAACGATAATAGCACAACCATGCAAACTTCTAGGAACATTGTATGTACCTTGGTAGTCTTTGGAGCTTTTGTGCCTCCTCCTCAACACACCTTACACACAACACTTGGTGTCATTGCATGCACCCACACATTACCCACCACATTGTCCATTGCATGCCACCGCACATGACTCAACACATTGTTCATCTCACACCACCATACATGACTTCACATAACTTAGCACACACATAGCAACATCAATTGGTCTATACACATGGACTTCTCCAGCCATGGAACTAAATGCTAATCGTCAAGAATCTCAACCAACGGGCAATTGGAAGGCCAACAATTTAGGATTCTTGTGACCCTGATTTTTTATTGAAAAATTACCCCTTCCAATTCTCCATTTATGGATTCTACCTCAGCCTATTTTGGTACCATTCCTTGAGATTTAGTGTTTGTCTGTTGGTATCAATTCGACATTTTGTGATGGGCTCAAATATTGTGAATTTTCTTCTTTTTCAAGTTACATACATACATATGCATATGTGCATATATATACATACATACACCTTATTAGATGATTTATTCAATTTGTGAACCACCAAAATTGGAGGATAAAATGTGTAAGATCCAGTGTTCCACGAAGTTTCCTAACGGGGACGTGTCTCGAGGACAAGGGGACAAGGGGTCTAAGTTTGGGGACGGCAGGGGGACGGCGGCGAGGGGGCGGTGCAGATATACACATGGTACTTGAATAACTAGTTATAAAAAGATGTTTAAGAATAACATTTCAAATTAAACTTTGGAAAATGAGTAAAATTGCAAATACTAACATTTTAAATACTTGAATACTATTACTAAAAAACTAAAAGTAAATGAAATATTAAAATTTGACAAATGAAATTGTCAAATTTGAGATTTCTATTATATGAATATTGAAAATATGACATGTCACATCATAATATCATATCATAAAGATGATTACAATGAGTAGCATGATAAATTGATATCAAAATAAGTACAAAATGCAAAAATGTAGTGAAGGGAGGCCTCTAATCATCCCCAAACTCCTCATCACTTGAACTACTGGAATCCTCGCGCTCAAGCTCTGCCAAACTAACACCAACCAGCCCTGCATCTGAAGCCGAAATTGAGGCATCCTCATCAATCTGTCCTGGCACCTCTGGCTCTACATCCCATCGTGCTACTGGACTCTCTTTGTACAAAAGTGTTTTGCGGTCAATGAGACGCAAAGCACTATGTACAGCCACAAGCTTCTCTACTCTCGTAGAGGTAAGTTTGTTCCTCTTAAGAGAGTGTATGAAGCTATATGTAGACCAGTTCCTCTCAGCAACTGAAGAACTAGAAACCTGAGATAACAATTGGATGGCTAGAGTGGTAGTCAAAGATCTCGATCCATGGCAAGTCCACCACAAAATTAGGTCCTCTTGTGCCATAGTTCACATATCCATCTTGGTTGCATTTGAATAACCCATAAGAGTGGAAAATTTGGTCCACTCAATGCGAATCATGTTGGCATCTACAGCATCATACATCCTCTCAATGCACTGAAGAACCCTGCCTTCACCTCTGCATCCTCTATTGGTGTCACTCTACCAGGCCTAGTCAAGTACCACTTAGGATTAAGTGCATAGGCTGCCATGTGCAAGGGAGTGTTGAGCTTCTCCCATCTCCTGTGAATGATTGGTTGAATGTGCTCATGGTAGAATGCTAATGTGGGGTCCCTCTCTCACACAACAGCCCTCATCTGATCAAGCATAGAATTGATGCACTCATACACCTTTCCAAGGCTAGGTGCATCTGCATCCCCATACCCAATAACCTGGAAAACTGGTTTAATGATGGCGACAATATATTTTGCATCACCCCAAAACACATCGCTCTTCACTGTATCCTTCACCCTCCTCCCTTGCTATGTCTTAGACTCGGCCCACCTATTCCAATCTGTTGTCATGACCATGAGTTGCAGTGCCTCTTGAAACTCACTCATTCTCTCCAAGAGAATGAAATAGGAAGCATATCTCGTATTAGTAGGTTTCAGGAACTCCTTCTTAACGAAGGTCCTAAAGAGAGCATGTGATGTGTGGTGGTTGCAAATAAACATCTGCACATCTCTCGCATCATTAACATTGCTCTAATCCCATCAATCTTTCCCATGTCCTTGAGTGCATTGTTCATGGCATGCACACAAATGGGGTCCACCACATATGCCTATAAGCAGCCTCAACAAATCTCCCTGTAGCTTTGCACACATGTGCAGCATCTGCCACAACTTGGACCACATTTTGTGGCCCAACCTCCTCAATAGCATCCCTGAGAACCTCAAACTGAAAATCAACATCTTTGTGATGCCCTGAACAATAAACTGCCTTAAGAAGATATGGGCGCTCAGTACATGTAACCATGATGTTAATGAGTGGATGATGGCTAACGTCCGTCCACCCATCCATGACTATGTTGCATCCTATCTTAACCCAACACTCCTTCATCTTATCCATCAACAAATTGATCTTGGAATAGTTCTTATCCAAGATCGTGGTCCTCAATTTCGTCTCACCTGGTGGCACATATGATGGTCCTCCCTTTGCCACCATCAATATCATCTCCTTATAATAAGGAGATCGGGCAACATGAAACGGGATGCCATTGGCAAAGAAGAACTTGCCAATGGCATCATCTATGTCATCCTTGAGCTGTGCATTAAACAAATCTGCTATGCGGTTACTTTGAGTTTGACTTTGCAATTTTCATTTCCCCCTCCTCTCTCCTACAAAGGCACTGGAAGAAGAACATGGTGTCCCTCCTACTCTTGTCTGCAAAGTATGGCTAGATCTTTGTGGCTGGCTATGCTAAAGATGTGTCCTATGATGCAAAGTAGTAGGCACAGGTGTAGCTGGAGTATCATCATGATCAAGAACACCCCATAACTTATTTATTCCAACTTTGTATTTGATGTTTTCCGGTTTTGTCAAAAAAGCACATATCCCCAAACCTTTTCCTCTAATGAAAAGGTGTGCATTAATTCTAGTGATGCTCCCAAACCACTCCTCACCACAAAAGTTGCACTTTCACCTCCTTGTGCCACCAGATGTTGCCCCTTGCCTGCTTAGTATTTTTGTTGCAAATTGTTTGAGAGGGGATTTGCGATCAAAAGGACCCTTAGCATACTCTACCAATACTGCAGAAGGGCAATCTAAAGTACTTGCTTCGCTTGCCATGGAACCAGTTTGGGCTTCACGATCAGCCCCATGATCACCCCCCTCAGCCTCAGCACCATATTCAAGATCAGTATCACTATGTGAATGAAACTCATCCTCACTCATGTCATGAGGGCTCATTGTGACACTGCAATAAACAAATAAATTCTATAAGTACCTAGTTTCAGCCTAGTTTAACAAATTTGAAAATAAATTTTAAAATTTCATGATCAATCTTGATGGAAAGATGAAAAAAAAACGAGCGTTGAAATGAAAATATGAATATGCATTTGCAGCCATGTCTATGAAATTATGATTAATTTATTAATCATAATTTCATAGACATGGCTGCAAATGCATATTAGTTTTCATTTCAATGCCCATTGTAAGATTCAAACATCAAACTACATTTTCAAAATGAATCTAAAAACGTGGAAAACAAAACAAAAAAGAAAATTGAAAAAACTTCAAAAAACAGTCATAAAAACCTACCTTGTGCTTGAAAAATCCTTCAAAATTGTTGTAGAATGCTCTTCCTCTTCTTCTTCTTTCTCCTTCTCACCCCTCTTGCACTTGCAGCACCTCAAACTCACTCTTTCACTCACTCTTCTCACTAGTTTTCCTCTTCTTCACCTAGCTGCTGCAAAACATCAAATGCATATGTGAGCAAAAAAATTAGCAATTAGAGTGTTTTATTTAGTTTAGAGGCTTTTAGTTGGGTCCCACAAGCCTTTAGGGTTCAGCCCCAGGCACAAATACCAAGAAAATTAAAAGAATTTTTCTTAAAAATCACTTTTTTTGATGTTTCAGCGCGGGGGACGCATGTGCGTCTCTAAGACGCTTGAGGGACGTCTAGGAGTCCCCGAGACGTCTCGGAGACGTCCAGCTGTCCACGACGTTTCCCTGAAGTTTCTCACATCTTGGCGGCGGTGGGGGGACGGTGGGGGGACGTTTCTCAGCCGTCCCCAAGTCTCTGAAACGTCCGGGTCGAGGGGATGCCTGAAATTAGTGGGGGGGGAGGACACGTCCCTGTGGAACACTGGTAAGATCAGGTGATAAAACATTTGAAAAAAGGATGTTGACATTCCATATTATAAATTTGTGTTTTGTTGGTTTATAATGAGAGACAAATGTCATTATATAACTCTCTCTAGTTGCTTTAAAATGTATTATGTTTCAATTATACACACCTTAATAAGGTAGTAATAGTGATTCTCAATTATTACTGTCAATTGTATTAAATTTGGACATGTATGATATAACATTGACTTATCAATTATTTTTATCACTATCAACTATGTTCTCAATTCTGCATTTATTTTATTTCTTTCGCAAATAGATGTGACTGTACTATATATAGTACAGTCACATCAAGCCATGCCAAACCCAAGGAAAAATAATCACCATACCAATGAACCCGAACCCAAAACCCATACCTAAACTGACAACTTAGTTGTATACCATTATGTTACAATGTTCGACATCTCTTATAATAATGGGACTTAGTTGTACACCATTATGTTACAATGTTCAACATCTTTTACAATAATGGTATTAGCAAGTACAAATTGCTACCAACTACCAAGAAAATAGAGTAAAAGAATTAAGAATGAAATTATCCCTTAAAATTATCTTTGAAAGATGTGAGCCCATATTTAGAGCCATTGAATCTCAACTACTGTATAAAATGTTGATGTTAGAGGAGCAGCGTCGGGCTTCTACTTCCAGCCCAGATCCGTCTATGAAGATCAAATTAAATTATAGCCTATCGGCTATTTAATTTGATAAGGCGATTTTTATGAAGAGGCACGTCTCTTATTAAAGAACATTTAATATTTATTTATTATCATTGAGGCCGACTTATGTCTTTCGCCACCCTTGAAGAAATGCGATGCTTGGAGGCTGACTTCATGATTCTAAAGGACACGACTCTTGTGAAAGCCAACATGAAGTTTTGTAGAGATGTGTCCCTCCCTTATCATATGTATATATATTCGATGCTTACTCATTGTATCACATCGATTATCATTTGTGCGAATTCATTCATTGCATTGGTTGTGATTTTCAAGTGTGATTTACTTCAAGGGAAAATCGATATATTGACGAAGGCAGATCCTACTTCCAGCCCAGATCCATCTATGAAGATCAAATTAAATTATAGCCTATCGGCTATTTAATTTGATAAGGCGATTTTTATGAAGAGACACGTCTCTTATTAAATAACATTTAATATTTATTTATTATCATTGAGGCCGACTTATGTCTTTCGCCACCCTTGAAGAAATGCAATGCTTGGAGGCCGACTTCATGATTCTAAAGGACATGACTCTTGTGAAAGCCGACATGAAGTTTTGTAGAGATGTGTCCCTCCCTTATCATATGTATATATATTCGATGCTTACTCATTGCATCACATCGATTATCATTTGTGCAAATTCATTCATTGCATTGGTTGTGAGTTTCAAGTGCGATTTACTTCAAGGGCGGATCAATATATTGAAGAAGGCAGATCGTAGCATTGTAGAAGGCTGAGTTTGTCATCAGCAAGAAGCATTATATTGCTTATGTGTTTGCATCAGATTGTGGTGCCATTCTTGGCCTCACTATTGGCCTCATTGTAAAGGAGACTTTTGAGTATCATTCAATATATAAGCGATATATTGTTGCTGGGTTTTTCTCCCTCAAGAGGAGGGTTTTCCCAGGGTATATGCTGAGTTATTGTGTCTGTTTTTGAATTAAATTTCTGTGTTTTACATCTGATCATAAAACTAACATAAAACAGATCCACAATCTTGTGGTACTTATTGTACTCTAGGCTAATATGACAAACATATTGGGAAGGTGCTCAATGGTTTGTACTTAAATGTCAAATGACAGAAGACATGAATGAATTGAGGCTAACTTTGCATGGTACTACCAAAGACATGAGTTTAACACATAATCAACTTAAGTATTCTAACATTGCAAATTGGTATTGCTGCATTCCATGTATAGTGATTGGACTGGCTGTAGTGTTTATGGTTCTACTTCCCAGTACATCCAAACTTTATTATTTCTCTAAGTTTTGTTGCTAATTACAAATCTAAGAAGAATGCAAAATGGCTCATGAGAAAATCACAATAAAATATTTCATATTTGTATAATTGTTAGGTGCAACCTACCTCACAACAATTCTCTCACGCCCTAAGAAGAGATCTCTTGCCTTGCTTTCATTGACCTGTAGAGAAAGTTATCATTCTATAATATTACCTCCTATGTCACGCCCATTAATAGAGCAAGATAAAACAATATAATAACAGGCACGTACAACTTCCAAATGTAATGAATATCAGTTTGAAAAGATGAGGAAAATTACTTTAAGAATTGAAGACACCGATCCATAAACATCATTCTTCATGACATCTTCTGTAAGGAAGTCTTGAAGAACTAAGCAATGCAATATACGTGATGCATCTAGCTTACTGATATTTTTACCAGCTGCATGAAGATTCAGTGTTTCGTGCTTGTGCCTCTTAATCTGAACAACAGGCCATTTAAGAAATGATTATTTTGAATATAAAAAAATGATTGATTTTAAAAACACAGTAAATCCACATTTCTGTGGTCTTGTACTTGTTGACTCATGGAGCCGCGAAAGACATCGAGCACATGAGATGACGAGAAACGTTGACCCATTGCCTTTATTAACTCTACCTGTATGTTCAAATATTAGCAATATAAATCCCCAAATAGTGAATATGAAGTGCCAGGTAATACCAGCCCTTCCATCAAAACTACAAGTATTGCAAGTCAAACCAATACAAACAACAATAGGTATAAAACTGATATTGCATAGTGACACTATGCCAAAGCAATACAAAACAACTTGTATTAACTAACCAACTGCTTTGCTGCATCAGTCACATCTTCCTCCACAAAATTTATCATTTTCCTACAATTGTCACAAGTACTTTTGCAGCTTGCAGCATCAAATTTTTCACCAAAATGAGAAAGTTGCAATACTCTTCGACAATCCACATCATTTTCGCAATAATTAACCTTGCAAGCAAAGCAAACGCACATTATGCATCATTTTATGCTTTAAATAATTAAAAAATCAAAACTTCATCTGTGTGAAAAAAATACCATTCTTAAAAGATTCTCAAGGTTTGTCTCTAATATACTCCTTGAATTTCCCAAAGCTCCATGACCTGCTCTAGAGAGCATTGAATTTTGTTCTGAAGCTCCTTGTACAAGCATGTGCTTTACGCGGATCTATTTCATCAAAAAAACTGTAATGAGTTTTAAAAGTTCATCTTGATTCTCAAGTTCATAAGTAAGTTTTTGAAGAAAAATTTCCTTATTCGAAGAACTTACATAATCAGCATAGTTGTAGTAAAGAATGCAAGATGAAGGAAGGTTATCCCGACCAGCTCGACCACATTCCTGAGGAAAATTCAACAATAAAATTGAAAGAGATATATGTTTTCATTGTTTATACAAAGATGAAGTTCCAAGTATTCCACATTAATCAAATTAGCATTGTTCTATGACTGCAAGTAAATATATAGCATTCTATTCGACAAATTGAAAGAGAAATATGTTTTCATTGTTTATACAAAGATGAAGTTCCAAGTATTCCACATTAATCAAAATAGCATTGCTCTATTACTGCAAGTAAATATATAGCATTCTATTTGACAAAGAAAATTAATAGAAACATGAAAAGACAATTGACCTGATGATAACCTTCAATAGACTTTGGCAATGAATGGTGAATAACAAACCTCACATCCGGTTTGTTGATACCTGAAACAGAAATAGACTTTAAATATATCTTTGAAGCAACAACATGAACTCATTTTAAAAATTCAAAGAAAGTCATACCCATTCCAAAGGCGACAGTCGCACATATTATGTTTATTTCATCTTTGCTCCACTGCCTTTGGACAAAAGAGCGGTGTTCAGGATCCATGTTACCATGGTAAAAAGCTGCTTTGTGACCAAATTCCTGTTTCGTAACATTATGAAATATATGATACAAACATTTAGTTAAGACAACACATTTTTCCTCGCACAACTTAACCAAATAAACAAGTTTTTGATGTTGCAAATATTGTAATAATCAAATTAGCACAAAGTCCTCCCGTCTAGAATTGAAAAAATCAATGATTACAATGTATAAAAGCAATAGTCTTTTGAACAAAACCAAATTAAAACATTCGTATGTTTAGCAATCTATTGAAAGCTTGCTCCTACAACATTGTAAGCAGCACAATTATAAAAGTGTTGAGAAATACATTGCAAAATACAACCCTTGTTATTATAAATAGTATACAATCTGAAACTTCTAGGCAGAGGAGGTGCTGAAGGAAATTGGGAATTCTTTGGGTTCTTATCTATATTGTTTGGATGCCACTAGTTGAAAAGAGATGACCACTTTCACTAGGATCTATGTCAAAACCAATCTAGCTCAACCTACGAAGTAGGCTATCAGAATTTGTTCTTCACTTGTCTCTTGGTCTCAAGAATTAAACTGTGAAAGCCTGCCTTTTAATTGCTTCTCTTGCAGAAAGATGGGACATGTTGCAAAAAACTGTGACAGGGAACACAAGGAGCCCCCAGCAAGTGCCCAAACGACTAGGATGGATTGGAGAGTGAAAGCCAATACTTTAGAAACACTTAAGGCCTCTCAAAGGAACCTTGAAGGAACTAGCAAGGGACATATTCAAGTAGTGGCAGAATGCCCCTCAAAGGTAGAGGACAAAGGGGATTGCTATCCCAATGCTGAGAAAGAACGGGACCTGAGAAAGGGACCTGATAAGAAACCAACCGTGAATAGACAAGATGATTCCCCTATGAATGATCAAGAATTTGAAGATGATGAAGAGGTTGAAGCCACCTATGAGTCAATTGTGGGAATTGAGGGCAAAAGCATGGCTTGTAGGAGAATCTCTGAAAGATGTATAGAGAATCAACATGCTTCTACTCCTGATCCAAAGGCAGACTTGGGAGGCAATAAGCCAAGAGGCAAGATGACAAAGACAAGCAAGCCCAAAATTGAGGCAAAATTTGATTTAGAAAAAGGAACGCAAAAGTCTCTCAATTCTTGTTGGTAGAGGCAACGCAAGGGGAAATATCCTATCCACTAAGATGACCACGAGGCTCATAAGTTGGAATGTTAGTAGTTGCCCCTAACAACACTACTTGGTGAGGTAACTTGTAGAGGATTACAGCCTGAATATTTTCTAAACCCAAAAAACAAAAATTTCTTGTGAGGCTATGGAGAACTTGTATAAACTTATGGTACAAGTGTGAGGGAACTGTTGTATCTAGTACAACTAGGGGATTGGCAGTGATTCTCTAGGATGATAGAAGCCCTAAGTAGGGGGGTGGACTACTCTCAACGGGTTATTCACATGAAACTCACCAACATCAAAGATAATATCAAGAAGATGCTCTCTAATGTTTATGGTTTGTCATGTGAGTTTGGCAGAGCTTAGTTGTGGGATGATCTTATTTTATTTGAAAGGTTCCATAAAGAGGAGGCATGGATTGTAGCAGAGGATTTTAATGCCGCACTATGTCTTGAAGAAAAAGCATGCGGTAGTAAATTGTTTGCTTCCAACTCAAGGCGCTTTACAACCTTTTGTACAAATGCAGCCTTGATGGGTATTAAGCCCAAACAGGATGGTTCATTTGTTGCAACAAAGTGTTACATTCAATTGACATTCTGATTTGAGTGGACAGATTTCTTATCTACTTTGAATGGATCTTGGATCAGATGGCATTCTCTTCCAAAGTCTTTTCCTTCACAGGTTCTAATTATTGGATGATCAAGCTGGAAATTCTCAAATATTCTAATACCAAGGTTTCCCCTTCAAAATGGAATTTATGTGGTTTAAACATATAGATTTTAAAGAGAAATTATCTAGCTGGTGGAAGACAGACATTAAAGGCTACAAAAGATACATTCTACAAAAGAAGCTCAGCCATGTGAAAGTTGAGGCCCACACATGGAACAAGGAAGTGATTCGAAATATCTTTGAAAGAAAAAATAAGCTGAAATCATATCTATAAAAAGTGGAGTCAACTATAGCTTCTTTTGGACTCTCAGTTGTATCTCAAAACAGAAGAAATTCTTTGCATGCTGGAATCCAGAGTGAAATAGCTGAAGGAATGTGACTGAAAAACTAAATTATTCAATCTTTCCACTGACATAAGGAGACATATCAACAAAATGGACCACATTGGAATGCCTTCAAGCAATAAATCATTAATGTAGAGCCTGTTCAATGTGAAGGGCTCATTTTTTTGAAGTACTTCTTTCGGCTACTCCTACTAAAGATAAGGATGCTCAAGAATCATGCTCATGAAAATATATACACTTATCACCAAGGAACACAATGCAGCCTTATTGAAACTTTTGACTAGGGAGGAGGTCATAATAGCTACCTTCTCATAGGGTGCAAGAATGACTCTGAGGCCAAATGGCTTTTAGATGGGATTCTTTCAAAATGTATGGCACATAGTGAGGGAAGATGTGTGGGAAGTTGTTGAAGAATTGTTGTACCCAAACCAAATTTTTTGCTTCATCAAGGCATTTTGCATAAAATAGTCTAAACCTTGCTAAAATGATGTAAAATATAGTTTTTGGGCAATATCAAGCATGGAGTTTTGTCAGTGTTTTGTCAGTCAAAGGCAATATCCATTGATCAGAACCTGAATCAGAGACTCAAAATGAGGTATTTCACGATGGAGGAGCATTTCACGATGATAATTATACTTTTGAATGGTCATTTCAATGACTAAGATGAAGATTTCAGTGATCAGTTTTTGAAGATTTTTCAAGGAAAAGCAAAATTGTGCCCCTGTAGCCCAAGGGCGCCCTTCTTTTTGAAGGCCTAGATTTTATGATAAATGCTCATAAATACAGTCAATCTCTTCAGAATTAGTCTGCCTATCCGATGAACTATCCTGCGAGGCTATCCGAGACTCGTGTTTCCGGTAACTGGCGATAGAAGTTGAAAGTTCCAGAAGTTACAGTTTGCAGAAGCTTGTCCTTTTACAGCTTTTGCGCCCCTATAGCTCAAGGGCGCACTTCTTAATGGAGGTTTAGATCTTGGTATTCCTGATTGTAGATGCTTATGATCTCTTCACGACTAGTCTGCCTATCCGACGAGCTATCAAACTCAGTCATCCGAGTCCCAGGGCTCCGGCAGCTGAAGACAGAAGATGAGCTTATGAGGAGAGTTCATATCACAGATCTTCCTCAAATGGTGTAAATGCGCCCCTGTAGCTCAAGGGCGCCCTTCAAGATGACCTCTAAGATGATCCAGTTTGCTGACGAGGTCTTCCCGACATCAGTGCTACTCTAGTCTGGCTTCGCGATGCACCAACTTGCCTGTTAATCCAACATTCTGAAAGATCGTGGCAAAGATTCTACCAGGCACGTAATTTAACGGGTGAACTGGCATAAAATTTTCATTGTACTTCTATAGGCCAGGGGCGCCTAGCCTTTAGCCCTGTCAGATGAGGTTATTGACATTTGAAGTCTTCACGGGACTTGAGTGTAATTACTCCCGCTATCCAACGAGCCCAGCCGTCAGCCTCCGGGATTTGGCAAATGCTTGTACGTGCGAGGTCTTTGGCGAAATACTGAAAAACGAAGACAGCTCAAAAAATGGCAAAGTTTGGTCATCTATTCCATCTTGGGAAAGGCGTCTTTCTATTTGAGGTCTTAGAAGCAGTTTTCTTGCTTCGTCGCCTCTGGAGACGTCTCTCGTAGGTCCTTCAGGCTACGCGTCGAGACAGACAGTGCTCGAATCAGGTCATCCCAACTCCAGATATCAGAGATCAAAATAGAGCATCTGGTTGAGAGTTGCACTATCATCA